>OZ035873.1:60108201-60390701 GCA_964034865.1 Eristalis intricaria | reverse complement strand
GAATTGGGGTAGTAAGCTCCCGAGATCAAGTTCTTGACCGAGTTCATCGCTCTAGCAGTATGACCTCGGATCAACTTCAACAGGAAATAGTCCACTGTATAAAACCTCATTGGAATAGAATTTTATGTACTGAGACTCTTGAGTTCTATAAAGGCAAAGGCAAGCCCTAAGACAAGCCCTCTCGAACAACAGAATCTTTTCCATTAAGCTTGCCCTCACGTTGAACTACATGGGACAGCCATAGGTGGGCATAGGCCGTATGAGGGCCATGTAGCAGATAACCTTCACACTCGCCTCGAGCTGGCTGTTGTAAAACAGTCTCTTTGTAAGGGTAAAAGCACCTCGGGCCCTGGCCATAGCAGCATCTAGATGTTTGTTAAAATATAGATACTGATCTAGCCAGATCCCCAGGTATCTGACTACAGTTTTTTGCGCCAGTGGTTCCCCGTGTCGCCCAACGATTGAGAACTTTCGCCAATTCTTTTTCGTATCCGCCGATGCCTTATAGAACGGCGTTCTGAACAGAACGGTTTCCGACTTCCGAAAGTTGATACTCAACTTCCAGTCATCGCAGCTTCTCATGAATGAATCGAAGTCACCCTGCGTGAGAGTAGTGAATTCCTCGATCTTTTTGCTTGATCTGTACACAATCAAGTCATCGGCATACGCAAATACGTGAGGAAGAGAACTTATCAGATCGCTCAAGTAAATGTTGAACAGGATCGGCGAATTAACGGCACCCTGTTGGAGACCATTTTTTACCTCAAATATCCCTGTGGATCTCACGTTGCCATTTTTCACAACGAACCATCTACCGGTAAGCATGTTACACAGTAGGTACAGCAGTGGTTTGCTTATACCTAGCCGATTGAGTTGTCAAAAAGACCATCTAACTATACGATGTCAAAGACCTTCTCCAGGTCAATCAAGCAGGCGCCCGTACATTGTTTCTGGCTCTTGTTCCATTGGATATCCGACACCAGTTTCGACGCGGCATGAATAGTGTCATGCCCCGCTTCGAAACCTAATTGGTTATCTGGAATTATATTTTTGTCCATAGTCCAGTTGATCAGAGTTCTATTTATCACCTTTAATGATTCGAAGACCGCTTGGAGTTCTGTCTTCAATATGAACGGGGGATGAACCCCTTCGTCGGCGATGGCATTATCTGCCATGTTATCATCATTGAACACGACAAAGCCAGTGTTCTCAGATCGCCATTGTTGTAGATCTTCACGAAGAAGAGTGTTGTTAGCCAGTACGCGGTTCTCCAGGTCGTGGTTCGGGCGAATAATCTCATTCACTTTGTACACTTCCTGAAAGACCGCGCCAAATGCTTCCACTTTTTCTTGCGGCTCTTCGACTACAAAGAAGTTATCATCGAGTACGGCATTATCTGGAGTGATACCTGCTGTAGTCAGTATACGTTCGTTGTCCGTCGTTCTGGGAAGCTTAAGACACCGAAGATCGCTATTTTTGCTACGGAAGAATTTGTTTATTTGCGGGAACATGCTCGGGTTGTTAGATATAACAGCCCGAATCTTATCATTCCAGCAAGAATTAACAGAAAGTCTGTAATTCTGGGCATTTAATGTCTGAATGTTCTTAATTAGCGATTTCAGTGTCCTAACTTCCTCACTACGTCTGTCAGTAAACCGCCTGTACAAGGTTTTTAATTTTGTCAGGAGTCTACTTTTTTGTTGGTGGAGTGCGTCAATTGTCGCATTGCGGTAAATATTTTGGTTCTTTGTACGTATATACCGTGGTATCGTGCTGTCCATGGTTCGTTTGATTGTCTCGTCCAATTGAATTAGATACATGTTTCTATTGGACGGTATGTGGAGCTCGTTCGAAGAGAGTGCTCGTGTCATTTGTCTGGAGAAGCGTGTCCATCGAGCCCTTATGTAATTGTAGGGGTACGTTTGAACAAACTCTCTTAATTCCGCAATATCGTTAGAGATCTTGATTTCGGCACTGAGTCCGCAATGGTCACTGAGGTACACGAATGTGTTCAAACAGTTTACCGCTTGTGCGTTTGTGTCTGTCAGCTGCAGTCTTGCGCCTAACAGTAAGAGTTCCAGATACGACCCGGTTCTGGGGAACGACGAGATCTCTGTTGCTTTCAAATCAAGTCTATACTCGACATTGTGCAGGCAAAAAACGAGCTAAATAGCTGGTCCCCTCTGGTATTGGAAACCATGTTCCCCCTATATCCATGTCGAGCATTTAAGTCCCCGACCGAAATAAAACAGTTCTTCTCCAAGTCCAGCCTCAGACAACAAAAGAGTAAATCGAGCTCTGATATAGTTGTTCTGGAACTATGGATGCCAGTGGCATAGACCGACACCGCATACAACCTCCTTCCACTGCGGAGCGAAATGCACACGAGACAGGCCCCCAACTCTCGAAATCTTCTTACTTCACTACTACCTTGTGTTTAATGATATTTTTTATGAAGATCGCAACACCGCCTCCACCACTGGAATTGGGCCGGTTTCTTCTAACAACATTATAATAACTGTGCTCCAGTATATCTCTCCGAGTCAGCTTGGTTTCGCTAATCAGCATCAGCTCTGGGCTTTGATCGTCCAACAATCTAAAGAGCTCGTTTTTTCGTGGGATCCCTATCAATGAATTTGCATTCACTGCAAGGATCTTAAAAATGCTTTCCATCTGCGCAGCCATTAAGACTTTTAACGTGGTTGGTTTTACAGGAGCACCAGAATTTGGCCAACCTGCTCCTCTAACCGAGCCATACGCCCTTCAATGGAAGCTTTCCATTCAGGCGCTGGTTCGTGTGCTTTTGGCATTGAGACTTGCGGCACTACCATTGGTAGTTGCTGCTTTTCCGTGCTCCTCTGAACAGACGCCATTTGGGCATAGGTCACTTGAGGGGTGACGGTATGGCTGCCCCGAGTGGTGGCTGCGGAACCATTTTAGCTTTCCGCTCTTGGAATATAGGGCAACCCCGATAGTTGGCGGTGTGCCCGGCGTTCTCGCAGAGTACGCACTTGAGCTGGCTCTTGGCTGCTGCTCCGTCTTGCCCCATAGACCAATTCTCCGCATTGTGGTCCTCCACGCACTTGACGCATCGAGGCTGCATTTGGCAGTTCTACGCGGCGTACCCGAACCTTTGGCAGCGGTAGCATTTCACAATGCCATCACACCTAGTTATACTTTCCCGTTGGCATGGACAGAAATCTAACTTGGTGATTTCGTTTAGATTGCCTGTTTTGCTTGTAGGAGACAGCTGAACTATGTAAAAGGGCAACTTCCGCACCTCTTTCCGTGCCTTAACAGGGGAGCAGGGCTTGACCCCGACAAACTCGACACCGTGGCACACTTGCGCCTTGAGCAGTTGGAAGACCTTCTCCGCTTCGAGCTGCCAGGAAAGCTTTAATGGTCGGGACTAACGTTTTTCGCCTTTTGGGGTG
The DNA here is from genome assembly GCA_964034865.1 of Eristalis intricaria. Classification (NCBI taxonomy): domain Eukaryota; kingdom Metazoa; phylum Arthropoda; class Insecta; order Diptera; family Syrphidae; genus Eristalis; species Eristalis intricaria. The sequence goes on along the minus strand of OZ035873.1, from coordinate 60,387,267 downwards.
AAGGAGAAAAAATCCATCTCCGAGACCTTTAGACACCCCTTAACCTTTAGGTACTGTTCGACTATATTGCAGTGGATTGAATATTTTTCGCAACCTTTTTCTTTGCTTATAATAATATTACCTGCACCTATGCCCGCTTGCATACTATAGCTGTCTGCTCTACGTCGTGTTTGTATAATTTTATTGGTGGCACTTTTTCCTTTCTTTGCCGCTGCTGTTGCTGATGTGCTGCTGGCTGCTGTTGTTGTTGCGCTGGTGTCTTCCGTTGCTTCTTCTTTTTTTGTGTTGTTGGCTCTTGTACATGTTTGGTTGTACTACTTTTTGGTTGCTTGGCTGCTGGCTTTTTATGTTGCTGAGCAGCTGCCTGCCTTTGTTGCTGGTCTGCTGGCTGCTGTTGTTGCTCTTGATTTGCAAGTTGCCGTTGCTTTGCGTGTTTTGGTTGCTTTTGAGATGCTGGCAGCTGTTGCTGTTGCGCTGTGGGCATTTGTTGTTGTTTCTGCCCGTCGTTGTTTTTGGTCATCTGCTGTTGGGACATTTTCTCTTTCTCTAGCTTCCTTCTTGCTAAAGTCCGAGATCTCAGCTCTCTTACTTCATGGAGAAGTTGCTGCATCCATTCCTCCATGTTTTCAATTTCATTTTCTTTGAGTTCATCCTCATTGTCGGAGGGCAGAGAATCAAAGCTGTTGCTGCTGATGGCAAACAGCCCTTCTCCTCCGTCGGAGACGTATTGTACCGTCTTTTCTCGTTCTTCCCCAGATTTCGCTGCTGACGTGCTCTACGCTGCCTCACTCTGCTCTTCCTCCTGCAGCTCTTCGGGTGAGGCGTTAGTGTTACGGCGTTTCGTAACTTTGGGAGAACTTTTCTTTCTCCTCCTTTTTACTGCGCCTTCTGTAGGCACAGTCTGGTGGCCTGACACTGCCACCGGTTTCTTCTGGTCATTGCCCGCTTCCGAGAGCGCGGGCCGCTCGTGGTTATCCGTTTTACTAACTCACTGACTTGACTAAATGTTTATGGTCCACTGAAGGAAATTCAAAAAAGAGCGATTTTGGACCGTCCCTAGTGGGGATTGAACCTGGGTCTCACGCGTCAGGAGCACTGACCCTTTTTTTTTAACGTAGTTTTATTTATATATACGCCGTGATGCAGCTTTTTTTTTGGATTTTGTTTTATTTTTTGGATATAGGGCACTGACCCTACACTATCGGCTGACGGCTACTTTGACAAAACCGTGGCACTTGCTCTACTTTACTAATGTGTTTTTTGCTATTTTTTCTTAATGAAAGCCGAATCACTCGCGAGCTGTTACTGCACTGTTCAGTTCGATGGACTCTGAACTACTGACGGTTTGGGGTGAGAATATACCCGAGGCATGCCTGTCGTAACAGGAGACTAAAATCTACCCCTCCTATACACGTGTGAAATTGTATACTAATAATGCAATGAATAAAACGAATAGATATAATACACCAGGTGGCAGTCCGGACTCACTGGAAAATCCACCCTCTTCGGAGGTCGGCTCTATGGATTCTGAGAAGAGCCAATTATTGCATCTTATAAATCCCTTTGCAAAGAATTCAAGGGAAACAGTCTCCACCACCAAGGCCGTGAGTCTCCGGCAAGAGAAGTCCGCCGGAGGAGCAACCGCAAGACAAACGGGACTCTATAACACATAAAACTATAACAAATGGCGGAAGAAAACAAAGAACTCCGTCTAAAAATAGATAAATTGGATCCTTTTTATCAGGAGCTTAAAAAAGAAGTCGAACTATTAAATAAAGAAAACGAGATTCTAATGTAGGAAGAGTGGGTGGAAACAAAGAAGAAAAACAACCGCTTGTTGTGTGAATGCCGACTTTATTTTACAGACTGAAGAGAGCGTGAAGTTGTACTGCACAAGTATTTATACTGATGAAGGTTTGGAAATTCACCGTTTCGAGTAGATCACACGATCAGATGGAAGGTGCGGTATGTGTGTGTATATTTAGGAAAAGATTGACAACCATTGGTGGGATACAGTTGAGCAAAAAAAATACTCAGCAGTTTTAAATAAATGCCTACACTAAAGAATCCAAAACCTCAAGAGGAACGCTATAAATGTCGTCGGCATTACGGACTATAATAAATTGTATCATCTTCTCAAGGAAACTATTGATTCCGAATTTAAGGTCACATCACATCGGAATAACGAATGGAAAGTCTATGTAGATGACGCGGACAGTTACCGCGCTTTATCTAAAAAAACTAAATGCGGAAAAGACACAGTGGTATCTACACAAATAAGATAGAGAGACCACTCCGTGTTATAGAAAGGGGTCTTTAATAATAATTGTAAATATTTGAAAAAAAAAAACAACAAACCAAAGACGGCAACGAAATCTTCGTCAATTACAGACTTCCGTTGTTCGTGCAAACTTAAGACAGAAACGGAAATATAGATGATATTGACAATCTAAAGAAAATCTTGAATATGGTAGTCAAAATTGAGCCTATGCGCACGCATTCGAGATCGATACCGCAGTGTAAACGATGTCAAGGTTTCAATCCTACACAATCGAACTGCGAAAGGGAACCGAAATGTGTAAAATGTGCTGGAACCCATTTATCCGTAAAATGCGCTCTAAGGAAAGAATCTCCGGCGACCTGCGCAATTTGCAAAGGCAATCTTCCCGCAAACTATGGTGGTTGTGAAAAAAAGGCGCGATGCTTTACATAAAAATACTATTCCGTTGAGAGAGAGGAGAGAAACCGCAAGGATAAAAGACACGACCACGAAAGAACCACTCAAAGAGAGACAAAATACAGTAACATTGCCCACAATAAAGGAAAACCCAAGACCAAATCGTATGCCCAAGCCGTAATAACGAGCCATACGAACAAAAAAGTTATTCTACGAGGGGCCAGTTGCGCAAATATTCTCTTTAATACTTGCGAAACTTGAAGAACAAAATAAAATTAATAACGTAATATTTGGCAAACTAACCAAACTTTTGATCAAACTGAGTATAAAAAAGTCGATCAACATTTTAACATGGAACGCAAATGGTCACAAAGAAAAAAATCAAAGAATTAGAGATATTCTTAAAAAACGTCAACATTGGCGTCAAGCACACGCCGGAAAACCCATTTGACAAGGGAATCGCAAATAAATATAAAAGGATTTTGTGCGTACCACGCATACCATCCATCTGGAAGGACCAGCAGAGGTTCCTCCCTATTTATCAAAGACTGCATCAAGCATTCTATAAATTCTACGACTGGACGCAATACAACTTCAGCTCGAGTAATAAATAAGACAATGGATGTTAATATATCGTCCATTTATCTTCCTCTGCGCTGTAAGCTTACAAGCATTGAGCTTGTAGATCTCCTCGACTCACTAGGAACGAATTTTATTATTGGGGGCGATTTTAATGCTAAACATACATTCTGGGGATCAAGAAAAATCTCAACAAAAGGTAGACTTTTATATAAAGTCGGTATGGACTTCGGAGTAGATTTCCATTCGACAGGCAAACCGACTTCTTAGCCCGCCGATGTAGCGAAATTACCTGACCTGGTACACTTTTTCGTTACAATAGGAGTATCTTCCAATTTAGTTAGAATAGAGGAAAGCTTTGACCTATCCTCTGACCACTCACCAATAGTATTGACAATGAGCGATAGTCAAATGAAATTAGAAAGACCACCTAGACTTACTTATAATAAAACAAACTGGGACGGTTTCAAACATGATTGCGAAACAAAAATGATATTGAATGTCTTACTGGAAACACCATTTGAGTTAGAAGTAGAACTCGAACATTTTATATCGTTATTTATAATTATCGTGTTAGATCTAACAGCCCGAATCTTATCATTCCAGTAAGAATTAACAGAAAGTCTGTAATTCTGGGCAATTAATGTCTGAATGTTCTTAATTAGCGATTTCAGTGTCCTAACTTCCTCACTACGTCTGTCAGTAAACCGCCTGTACAAGGTTTTTAATTTTGTCAGGAGTCTACTTTTTTGTTGGTGGAGTGCGTCAATTGTCGCATTGCGGTAAATATTTTGGTTCTTTGTACGTATATACCGTGGTATCGTGCTGTCCATGGTTCGTTTGATTGTCTCGTCCAATTGAATTAGATACATGTTTCTATTGGACGGTATGTGGAGCTCGTTCGAAGAGAGTGCTCGTGTCATTTGTCTGGAGAAGCGTGTCCATCGAGCCCTTATGTAATTGTAGGGGTACGTTTGAACAAACTCTCTTAATTCCGCAATATCGTTAGAGATCTTGATTTCGGCACTGAGTCCGCAATGGTCACTGAGGTACACGAATGTGTTCAAACAGTTTACCGTTTGTGCGTTTGTGTCTGTCAGCTGCAGTCTTGCGCCTAACAGTAAGAGTTCCAGATACGACCCGGTTCTGGGGAACGACGAAATCTCTGTTGCTTTCAAATCAAGTCTATACTCGACATTGTGCAGGCAAAAAACGAGCTAAATAGCTGGTCCCCTCTGGTATTGGAAACCATGTTCCCCCTATATCCATGTCGAGCATTTAAGTCCCCGACCGAAATAAAACAGTTCTTCTCCAAGTCCAGCCTCAGACAACAAAAGAGTAAATCGAGCTCTGATATAGTTGTTCTGGAACTATGGTTGCCAGTGGCATAGACCGACACCGCATACAACCTCCTTCCACTGCGGAGCGAAATGCACACGAGACAGGCCCCCAACTCTCGAAATCTTCTTACTTCACTACTACCTTGTGTTTAATGATATTTTTTATGAAGATCGCAACACCGCCTCCACCACTGGAATTGGGCCGGTTTCTTCTAACAACATTATAATAACTGTGCTCCAGTATATCTCTCCGAGTCAGCTTGGTTTCGCTAATCAGCATCAGCTCTGGGCTTTGATCGTCCAACAATCTAAAGAGCTCGTTTTTTCGTGGGATCCCTATCAATGAATTTGCATTCACTGCAAGGATCTTAAAAATGCTCTCCGTCTGCGCAGCCATTAAGACTTTTAACGTGGTTGGTTTTACAGGAGCACCAGAATTTGGCCAACCTGCTCCTCTAACCGAGCCATACGCCCTTCAATGGAAGCTTTCCATTCTGGCGCTGGTTCGTGTGCTTTTGGCATTGAGACTTGCGGCACTACCATTGGTAGTTGCTGCTTTTCCGTGCTCCTCTGAACAGACGCCATTTGGGCATAGGTCACTTGAGGGGTGACGGTATGGCTGCCCCGAGTGGTGGCTGCGGAACCATTTTAGCTTTCCGCTCTTGGAATATAGGGCAACCCCGATAGTTGGCGGTGTGCCCGGCGTTCTCGCAGAGTACGCACTTGAGCTGGCTCTTGGCTGCTGCTCCGTCTTGCCCCATAGACCAATTCTCCGCATTGTGGTCCTCCACGCACTTGACGCATCGAGGCTGCATTTGGCAGTTCGACGCGGCGTACCCGAACCTTTGGCAGCGGTAGCATTTCACAATGCCATCACACCTAGTTATACTTTCCCGTTGGCATGGACAGAAATCTAACTTGGTGATTTCGTTTAGATTGCCTGTTTTGCTTGTAGGAGACAGCTGAACTATGTAAAAGGGCAACTTCCGCACCTCTTTCCGTGCCTTAACAGGGGAGCAGGGCTTGACCCCGACAAACTCGACACCGTGGCACACTTGCGCCTTGAGCAGTTGGAAGACCTTCTCCGCTTCGAGCTGCCAGGAAAGCTTTAATGGTCGGGACTAACGTTTTTCGCCTTTTGGGGTGAAGGAGAAAAAATCCATCTCCGAGACCTTTAGACACCCCTTAACCTTTAGGTACTGTTCGACTATATTGCAGTGGATTGAATATTTTTCGCAACCTTTTTCTTTGCTTATAATAATATTACCTGCACCTATGCCCGCTTGCATACTATAGCTGTCTGCTCTACGTCGTGTTTGTATAATTTTATTGGTGGCACTTTTTCCTTTCTTTGCCGCTGCTGTTGCTGATGTGCTGCTGGCTGCTGTTGTTGTTGCGCTGGTGTCTTCCGTTGCTTCTTCTTTTTTTGTGTTGTTGGCTCTTGTACATGTTTGGTTGTACTACTTTTTGGTTGCTTGGCTGCTGGCTTTTTATGTTGCTGAGCAGCTGCCTGCCTTTGTTGCTGGTCTGCTGGCTGCTGTTGTTGCTCTTGATTTGCAAGTTGCCGTTGCTTTGCGTGTTTTGGTTGCTTTTGAGATGCTGGCAGCTGTTGCTGTTGCGCTGTGGGCATTTGTTGTTGTTTCTGCCCGTCGTTGTTTTTGGTCATCTGCTGTTGGGACATTTTCTCTTTCTCTAGCTTCCTTCTTGCTAAAGTCCGAGATCTCAGCTCTCTTACTTCATGGAGAAGTTGCTGCATCCATTCCTCCATGTTTTCAATTTCATTTTCTTTGAGTTCATCCTCATTGTCGGAGGGCAGAGAATCAAAGCTGTTGCTGCTGATGGCAAACAGCCCTTCTCCTCCGTCGGAGACGTATTGTACCGTCTTTTCTCGTTCTTCCCCAGATTTCGCTGCTGACGTGCTCTACGCTGCCTCACTCTGCTCTTCCTCCTGCAGCTCTTCGGGTGAGGCGTTAGTGTTACGGCGTTTCGTAACTTTGGGAGAAGTTTTCTTCCTCCTCCTTTTTACTGCGCCTTCTGTAGGCACAGTCTGGTGGCCTGACACTGCCACCGGTTTCTTCTGGTCATTGCCCGCTTCCGAGAGCGCGGGCCGCTCGTGGTTATCCGTTTTACTAACTCACTGACTTGACTAAATGTTTATGGTCCACTGAAGGAAATTCAAAAAAGAGCGATTTTGGACCGTCCCTTGTGGGGATTGAACCTGGGTCTCACGCGTCAGGAGCACTGACCCTTTTTTTTTAACGTAATTTTATTTATATATACGCCGTGATGCAGCTTTTTTTTTGGATTTTGTTTTATTTTTTGGATATAGGGCACTGACCCTACACTATCGGCTGACGGCTACTTTGACAAAACCGTGGCACTTGCTCTACTTTACTAATGTGTTTTTTGCTATTTTTTCTTAATGAAAGCCGAATCACTCGCGAGCTGTTACTGCACTGTTCAGTTCGATGGACTCTGAACTACTGACGGTTTGGGGTGAGAATATACCCGAGGCATGCCTGTCGTAACAGGAGACTAAAATCTACCCCTCCTATACACGTGTGAAATTGTATACTAATAATGCAATGAATAAAACGAATAGATATAATACACCAGGTGGCAGTCCGGACTCACTGGAAAATCCACCCTCTTCGGAGGTCGGCTCTATGGATTCTGAGAAGAGCCAATTATTGCATCTTATAAATCCCTTTGCAAAGAATTCAAGGGAAACAGTCTCCACCACCAAGGCCGTGAGTCTCCGGCAAGAGAAGTCCGCCGGAGGAGCAACCGCAAGACAAACGGGACTCTATAACACATAAAACTATAACAAATGGCGGAAGAAAACAAAGAACTCCGTCTAAAAATAGATAAATTGGATCCTTTTTATCAGGAGCTTAAAAAATAAGTCGAACTATTAAATAAAGAAAACGAGATTCTAATGTAGGAAGAGTGGGTGGAAACAAAGAAGAAAAACAACCGCTTGTTGTGTGAATGCCGACTTTATTTTACAGACTGAAGAGAGCGTGAAGTTGTACTGCACAAGTATTTATACTGATGAAGGTTTGGAAATTCACCGTTTCGAGTAGATCACACGATCAGATGGAAGGTGCGGTATGTGTGTGTATATTTAGGAAAAGATTGACAACCATTGGTGGGATACAGTTGAGCAAAAAAAATACTCAGCAGTTTTAAATAAATGCCTACACTAAAGAATCCAAAACCTCAAGAGGAACGCTATAAATGTCGTCGGCATTACGGACTATAATAAATTGTATCATCTTCTCAAGGAAACTATTGATTCCGAATTTAAGGTCACATCACATCGGAATAACGAATGGAAAGTCTATGTAGATGACGCGGACAGTTACCGCGCTTTATCTAAAAAAACTAAATGCGGAAAAGACACAGTGGTATCTACACAAATAAGATAGAGAGACCACTCCGTGTTATAGAAAGGGGTCTTTAATAATAATTGTAAATATTTGAAAAAAAAAAAACAACAAACCAAAGACGGCAACGAAATCTTCGTCAATTACAGACTTCCGTTGTTCGTGCAAACTTAAGACAGAAACGGAAATATAGATGATATTGACAATCTAAAGAAAATCTTGAATATGGTAGTCAAAATTGAGCCTATGCGCACGCATTCGAGATCGATACCGCAGTGTAAACGATGTCAAGGTTTCAATCCTACACAATCGAACTGCGAAAGGGAACCGAAATGTGTAAAATGTGCTGGAACCCATTTATCCGTAAAATGCGCTCTAAGGAAAGAATCTCCGGCGACCTGCGCAATTTGCAAAGGCAATCTTCCCGCAAACTATGGTGGTTGTGAAGTTGCAAAGGAACTCCAAAAAAGGCGCGATGCTTTACATAAAAATACTATTCCGTTGAGAGAGAGGAGAGAAACCGCAAGGATAAAAGACACGACCACGAAAGAACCACTCAAAGAGAGACAAAATACAGTAACATTGCCCACAATAAAGGAAAACCCAAGACCAAATCGTATGCCCAAGCCGTAATAACGAGCCATACGAACAAAAAAGTGATTCTACGAGGGGCCAGTTGCGCAAATATTCTCTTTAATACTTGCGAAACTTGAAGAACAAAATAAAATTAATAACGTAATATTTGGCAAACTAACCAAACTTTTGATCAAACTGAGTATAAAAAAGTCGATCAACATTTTAACATGGAACGCAAATGGTCACAAAGAAAAATATCAAAGAATTAGAGATATTCTTAAAAAACGTCAACATTGGCGTCAAGCACACGCCGGAAAACCCATTTGACAAGGGAATCGCAAATAAATATAAAAGGATTTTGTGCGTACCACGCATACCATCCATCTGGAAGGACCAGCAGAGGTTCCTCCCTATTTATCAAAGACTGCATCAAGCATTCTATAAATTCTACGACTGGACGCAATACAACTTCAGCTCGAGTAATAAATAAGACAATGGATGTTAATATATCGTCCATTTATCTTCCTCTGCGCTGTAAGCTTACAAGCATTGAGCTTGTAGATCTCCTCGACTCACTAGGAACGAATTTTATTATTGGGGGCGATTTTAATGCTAAACATACATTCTGGGGATCAAGAAAAATCTCAACAAAAGGTAGACTTTTATATAAAGTCGGTATGGACTTCGGAGTAGATTTCCATTCGACAGGCAAACCGACTTCTTAGCCCGCCGATGTAGCGAAATTACCTGACCTGGTACACTTTTTCGTTACAATAGGAGTATCTTCCAATTTAGTTAGAATAGAGGAAAGCTTTGACCTATCCTCTGACCACTCACCAATAGTATTGACAATGAGCGATAGTCAAATGAAATTAGAAAGACCACCTAGACTTACTTATAATAAAACAAACTGGGACGGTTTCAAACATGATTGCGAAACAAAAATGATATTGAATGTCTTACTGGAAACACCATTTGAGTTAGAAGTAGAACTCGAACATTTTATATCGTTATTTATAATTATCGTGTTAGATCTAACAGCCCGAATCTTATCATTCCAGTAAGAATTAACAGAAAGTCTGTAATTCTGGGCAATTAATGTCTGAATGTTCTTAATTAGCGATTTCAGTGTCCTAACTTCCTCACTACGTCTGTCAGTAAACCGCCTGTACAAGGTTTTTAATTTTGTCAGGAGTCTAATTTTGTTGGTGGAGTGCGTCAATTGTCGCATTGCGGTAAATATTTTGGTTCTTTGTACGTATATACCGTGGTATCGTGCTGTCCATGGTTCGTTTGATTGTCTCGTCCAATTGAATTAGATACATGTTTCTATTGGACGGTATGTGGAGCTCGTTCGAAGAGAGTGCTCGTGTCATTTGTCTGGAGAAGCGTGTCCATCGAGCCCTTATGTAATTGTAGGGGTACGTTTGAACAAACTCTCTTAATTCCGCAATATCGTTAGAGATCTTGATTTCGGCACTGAGTCCGCAATGGTCACTGAGGTACACGAATGTGTTCAAACAGTTTACCGTTTGTGCGTTTGTGTCTGTCAGCTGCAGTCTTGCGCCTAACAGTAAGAGTTCCAGATACGACCCGGTTCTGGGGAACGACGAGATCTCTGTTGCTTTCAAATCAAGTCTATACTCGACATTGTGCAGGCAAAAAACGAGCTAAATAGCTGGTCCCCTCTGGTATTGGAAACCATGTTCCCCCTATATCCATGTCGAGCATTTAAGTCCCCGACCGAAATAAAACAGTTCTTCTCCAAGTCCAGCCTCAGACAACAAAAGAGTAAATCGAGCTCTGATATAGTTGTTCTGGAACTATGGTTGCCAGTGGCATAGACCGACACCGCATACAACCTCCTTCCACTGCGGAGCGAAATGCACACGAGACAGGCCCCCAACTCTCGAAATCTTCTTACTTCACTACTACCTTGTGTTTAATGATATTTTTTATGAAGATCGCAACACCGCCTCCACCACTGGAATTGGGCCGGTTTCTTCTAACAACATTATAATAACTGTGCTCCAGTATATCTCTCCGAGTCAGCTTGGTTTCGCTAATCAGCATCAGCTCTGGGCTTTGATCGTCCAACAATCTAAAGAGCTCGTTTTTTCGTGGGATCCCTATCAATGAATTTGCATTCACTGCAAGGATCTTAAAAATGCTCTCCGTCTGCGCAGCCATTAAGACTTTTAACGTGGTTGGTTTTACAGGAGCACCAGAATTTGGCCAACCTGCTCCTCTAACCGAGCCATACGCCCTTCAATGGAAGCTTTCCATTCTGGCGCTGGTTCGTGTGCTTTTGGCATTGAGACTTGCGGCACTACCATTGGTAGTTGCTGCTTTTCCGTGCTCCTCTGAACAGACGCCATTTGGGCATAGGTCACTTGAGGGGTGACGGTATGGCTGCCCCGAGTGGTGGCTGCGGAACCATTTTAGCTTTCCGCTCTTGGAATATAGGGCAACCCCGATAGTTGGCGGTGTGCCCGGCGTTCTCGCAGAGTACGCACTTGAGCTGGCTCTTGGCTGCTGCTCCGTCTTGCCCCATAGACCAATTCTCCGCATTGTGGTCCTCCACGCACTTGACGCATCGAGGCTGCATTTGGCAGTTCGACGCGGCGTACCCGAACCTTTGGCAGCGGTAGCATTTCACAATGCCATCACACCTAGTTATACTTTCCCGTTGGCATGGACAGAAATCTAACTTGGTGATTTCGTTTAGATTGCCTGTTTTGCTTGTAGGAGACAGCTGAACTATGTAAAAGGGCAACTTCCGCACCTCTTTCCGTGCCTTAACAGGGGAGCAGGGCTTGACCCCGACAAACTCGACACCGTGGCACACTTGCGCCTTGAGCAGTTGGAAGACCTTCTCCGCTTCGAGCTGCCAGGAAAGCTTTAATGGTCGGGACTAACGTTTTTCGCCTTTTGGGGTGAAGGAGAAAAAATCCATCTCCGAGACCTTTAGACACCCCTTAACCTTTAGGTACTGTTCGACTATATTGCAGTGGATTGAATATTTTTCGCAACCTTTTTCTTTGCTTATAATAATATTACCTGCACCTATGCCCGCTTGCATACTATAGCTGTCTGCTCTACGTCGTGTTTGTATAATTTTATTGGTGGCACTTTTTCCTTTCTTTGCCGCTGCTGTTGCTGATGTGCTGCTGGCTGCTGTTGTTGTTGCGCTGGTGTCTTCCGTTGCTTCTTCTTTTTTTGTGTTGTTGGCTCTTGTACATGTTTGGTTGTACTACTTTTTGGTTGCTTGGCTGCTGGCTTTTTATGTTGCTGAGCAGCTGCCTGCCTTTGTTGCTGGTCTGCTGGCTGCTGTTGTTGCTCTTGATTTGCAAGTTGCCGTTGCTTTGCGTGTTTTGGTTGCTTTTGAGATGCTGGCAGCTGTTGCTGTTGCGCTGTGGGCATTTGTTGTTGTTTCTGCCCGTCGTTGTTTTTGGTCATCTGCTGTTGGGACATTTTCTCTTTCTCTAGCTTCCTTCTTGCTAAAGTCCGAGATCTCAGCTCTCTTACTTCATGGAGAAGTTGCTGCATCCATTCCTCCATGTTTTCAATTTCATTTTCTTTGAGTTCATCCTCATTGTCGGAGGGCAGAGAATCAAAGCTGTTGCTGCTGATGGCAAACAGCCCTTCTCCTCCGTCGGAGACGTATTGTACCGTCTTTTCTCGTTCTTCCCCAGATTTCGCTGCTGACGTGCTCTACGCTGCCTCACTCTGCTCTTCCTCCTGCAGCTCTTCGGGTGAGGCGTTAGTGTTACGGCGTTTCGTAACTTTGGGAGAAGTTTTCTTCCTCCTCCTTTTTACTGCGCCTTCTGTAGGCACAGTCTGGTGGCCTGACACTGCCACCGGTTTCTTCTGGTCATTGCCCGCTTCCGAGAGCGCGGGCCGCTCGTGGTTATCCGTTTTACTAACTCACTGACTTGACTAAATGTTTATGGTCCACTGAAGGAAATTCAAAAAAGAGCGATTTTGGACCGTCCCTAGTGGGGATTGAACCTGGGTCTCACGCGTCAGGAGCACTGACCCTTTTTTTTTAACGTAATTTTATTTATATATACGCCGTGATGCAGCTTTTTTTTGGATTTTGTTTTATTTTTTGGATATAGGGCACTGACCCTACACTATCGGCTGACGGCTACTTTGACAAAACCGTGGCACTTGCTCTACTTTACTAATGTGTTTTTTGCTATTTTTTCTTAATGAAAGCCGAATCACTCGCGAGCTGTTACTGCACTGTTCAGTTCGATGGACTCTGAACTACTGACGGTTTGGGGTGAGAATATACCCGAGGCATGCCTGTCGTAACAGGAGACTAAAATCTACCCCTCCTATACACGTGTGAAATTGTATACTAATAATGCAATGAATAAAACGAATAGATATAATACACCAGGTGGCAGTCCGGACTCACTGGAAAATCCACCCTCTTCGGAGGTCGGCTCTATGGATTCTGAGAAGAGCCAATTATTGCATCTTATAAATCCCTTTGCAAAGAATTCAAGGGAAACAGTCTCCACCACCAAGGCCGTGAGTCTCCGGCAAGAGAAGTCCGCCGGAGGAGCAACCGCAAGACAAACGGGACTCTATAACACATAAAACTATAACAAATGGCGGAAGAAAACAAAGAACTCCGTCTAAAAATAGATAAATTGGATCCTTTTTATCAGGAGCTTAAAAAAGAAGTCGAACTATTAAATAAAGAAAACGAGATTCTAATGTAGGAAGAGTGGGTGGAAACAAAGAAGAAAAACAACCGCTTGTTGTGTGAATGCCGACTTTATTTTACAGACTGAAGAGAGCGTGAAGTTGTACTGCACAAGTATTTATACTGATGAAGGTTTGGAAATTCACCGTTTCGAGTAGATCACACGATCAGATGGAAGGTGCGGTATGTGTGTGTATATTTAGGAAAAGATTGACAACCATTGGTGGGATACAGTTGAGCAAAAAAAATACTCAGCAGTTTTAAATAAATGCCTACACTAAAGAATCCAAAACCTCAAGAGGAACGCTATAAATGTCGTCGGCATTACGGACTATAATAAATTGTATCATCTTCTCAAGGAAACTATTGATTCCGAATTTAAGGTCACATCACATCGGAATAACGAATGGAAAGTCTATGTAGATGACGCGGACAGTTACCGCGCTTTATCTAAAAAAACTAAATGCGGAAAAGACACAGTGGTATCTACACAAATAAGATAGAGAGACCACTCCGTGTTATAGAAAGGGGTCTTTAATAATAATTGTAAATATTTGAAAAAAAAAAACAACAAACCAAAGACGGCAACGAAATCTTCGTCAATTACAGACTTCCGTTGTTCGTGCAAACTTAAGACAGAAACGGAAATATAGATGATATTGACAATCTAAAGAAAATCTTGAATATGGTAGTCAAAATTGAGCCTATGCGCACGCATTCGAGATCGATACCGCAGTGTAAACGATGTCAAGGTTTCAATCCTACACAATCGAACTGCGAAAGGGAACCGAAATGTGTAAAATGTGCTGGAACCCATTTATCCGTAAAATGCGCTCTAAGGAAAGAATCTCCGGCGACCTGCGCAATTTGCAAAGGCAATCTTCCCGCAAACTATGGTGGTTGTGAAGTTGCAAAGGAACTCCAAAAAAGGCGCGATGCTTTACATAAAAATACTATTCCGTTGAGAGAGAGGAGAGAAACCGCAAGGATAAAAGACACGACCACGAAAGAACCACTCAAAGAGAGACAAAATACAGTAACATTGCCCACAATAAAGGAAAACCCAAGACCAAATCGTATGCCCAAGCCGTAATAACGAGCCATACGAACAAAAAAGTGATTCTACGAGGGGCCAGTTGCGCAAATATTCTCTTTAATACTTGCGAAACTTGAAGAACAAAATAAAATTAATAACGTAATATTTGGCAAACTAACCAAACTTTTGATCAAACTGAGTATAAAAAAGTCGATCAACATTTTAACATGGAACGCAAATGGTCACAAAGAAAAAAATCAAAGAATTAGAGATATTCTTAAAAAACGTCAACATTGGCGTCAAGCACACGCCGGAAAACCCATTTGACAAGGGAATCGCAAATAAATATAAAAGGATTTTGTGCGTACCACGCATACCATCCATCTGGAAGGACCAGCAGAGGTTCCTCCCTATTTATCAAAGACTGCATCAAGCATTCTATAAATTCTACGACTGGACGCAATACAACTTCAGCTCGAGTAATAAATAAGACAATGGATGTTAATATATCGTCCATTTATCTTCCTCTGCGCTGTAAGCTTACAAGCATTGAGCTTGTAGATCTCCTCGACTCACTAGGAACGAATTTTATTATTGGGGGCGATTTTAATGCTAAACATACATTCTGGGGATCAAGAAAAATCTCAACAAAAGGTAGACTTTTATATAAAGTCGGTATGGACTTCGGAGTAGATTTCCATTCGACAGGCAAACCGACTTCTTAGCCCGCCGATGTAGCGAAATTACCTGACCTGGTACACTTTTTCGTTACAATAGGAGTATCTTCCAATTTAGTTAGAATAGAGGAAAGCTTTGACCTATCCTCTGACCACTCACCAATAGTATTGACAATGAGCGATAGTCAAATGAAATTAGAAAGACCACCTAGACTTACTTATAATAAAACAAACTGGGACGGTTTCAAACATGATTGCGAAACAAAAATGATATTGAATGTCTTACTGGAAACACCATTTGAGTTAGAAGTAGAACTCGAACATTTTATATCGTTATTTATAATTATCGTGTTAGATCTAACAGCCCGAATCTTATCATTCCAGTAAGAATTAACAGAAAGTCTGTAATTCTGGGCAATTAATGTCTGAATGTTCTTAATTAGCGATTTCAGTGTCCTAACTACGTCTGTCAGTAAACCGCCTGTACAAGGTTTTTAATTTTGTCAGGAGTCTACTTTTTTGTTGGTGGAGTGCGTCAATTGTCGCATTGCGGTAAATATTTTGGTTCTTTGTACGTATATACCGTGGTATCGTGCTGTCCATGGTTCGTTTGATTGTCTCGTCCAATTGAATTAGATACATGTTTCTATTGGACGGTATGTGGAGCTCGTTCGAAGAGAGTGCTCGTGTCATTTGTCTGGAGAAGCGTGTCCATCGAGCCCTTATGTAATTGTAGGGGTACGTTTGAACAAACTCTCTTAATTCCGCAATATCGTTAGAGATCTTGATTTCGGCACTGAGTCCGCAATGGTCACTGAGGTACACGAATGTGTTCAAACAGTTTACCGTTTGTGCGTTTGTGTCTGTCAGCTGCAGTCTTGCGCCTAACAGTAAGAGTTCCAGATACGACCCGGTTCTGGGGAACGACGAGATCTCTGTTGCTTTCAAATCAAGTCTATACTCGACATTGTGCAGGCAAAAAACGAGCTAAATAGCTGGTCCCCTCTGGTATTGGAAACCATGTTCCCCCTATATCCATGTCGAGCATTTAAGTCCCCGACCGAAATAAAACAGTTCTTCTCCAAGTCCAGCCTCAGACAACAAAAGAGTAAATCGAGCTCTGATATAGTTGTTCTGGAACTATGGTTGCCAGTGGCATAGACCGACACCGCATACAACCTCCTTCCACTGCGGAGCGAAATGCACACGAGACAGGCCCCCAACTCTCGAAATCTTCTTACTTCACTACTACCTTGTGTTTAATGATATTTTTTATGAAGATCGCAACACCGCCTCCACCACTGGAATTGGGCCGGTTTCTTCTAACAACATTATAATAACTGTGCTCCAGTATATCTCTCCGAGTCAGCTTGGTTTCGCTAATCAGCATCAGCTCTGGGCTTTGATCGTCCAACAATCTAAAGAGCTCGTTTTTTCGTGGGATCCCTATCAATGAATTTGCATTCACTGCAAGGATCTTAAAAATGCTCTCCGTCTGCGCAGCCATTAAGACTTTTAACGTGGTTGGTTTTACAGGAGCACCAGAATTTGGCCAACCTGCTCCTCTAACCGAGCCATACGCCCTTCAATGGAAGCTTTCCATTCTGGCGCTGGTTCGTGTGCTTTTGGCATTGAGACTTGCGGCACTACCATTGGTAGTTGCTGCTTTTCCGTGCTCCTCTGAACAGACGCCATTTGGGCATAGGTCACTTGAGGGGTGACGGTATGGCTGCCCCGAGTGGATTTTTCACTGGGGGCTGCTTTTGCGGAACCATTTTTGCTTTCCGCTCTTGGAATTTAGGGCAACCCCGATAGTTGGCGGTGTGCCCGGCGTTCAATTGAGCTGGCTCTTGGCTGCTGCTCCGTCTTGCCCCATAGACCAATTCTCCGCATTGTGGTCCTCCACGCACTTGACGCATCGAGGCTGCATTTGGCAGTTCGACGCGGCGTACCCGAACCTTTGGCAGCGGTAGCATTTCACAATGCCATCACACCTAGTTATACTTTCCCGTTGGCATGGACAGAAATCTAACTTGGTGATTTCGTTTAGATTGCCTGTTTTGCTTGTAGGAGACAGCTGAACTATGTAAAAGGGCAACTTCCGCACCTCTTTCCGTGCCTTAACAGGGGAGCAGGGCTTGACCCCGACAAACTCGACACCGTGGCACACTTGCGCCTTGAGCAGTTGGAAGACCTTCTCCGCTTCGAGCTGCCAGGAAAGCTTTAATGGTCGGGACTAACGTTTTTCGCCTTTTGGGGTGAAGGAGAAAAAATCCATCTCCGAGACCTTTAGACACCCCTTAACCTTTAGGTACTGTTCGACTATATTGCAGTGGATTGAATATTTTTCGCAACCTTTTTCTTTGCTTATAATAATATTACCTGCACCTATGCCCGCTTGCTTACTATAGCTGTCTGCTCTACGTCGTGTTTGTATAATTTTATTGGTGGCACTTTTTCCTTTCTTTGCCGCTGCTGTTGCTGATGTGCTGCTGGCTGCTGTTGTTGTTGCGCTGGTGTCTTCCGTTGCTTCTTCTTTTTTTGTGTTGTTGGCTCTTGTACATGTTTGGTTGTACTACTTTTTGGTTGCTTTGCTGCTGGCTTTTTATGTTGCTGAGCAGTTGCCTGCCTTTGTTGCTGGTCTGCTGGCTGCTGTTGTTGCTCTTGATTTGCAAGTTGCCGCTGCTTTGCGTGTTTTGGTTGCTTTTGAGATGCTGGCAGCTGTTGCTGTTGCGCTGTGGGCATTTGTTGTTGTTTCTGCCCGTCGTTGTTTTTGGTCATCTGCTGTTGGGACATTTTCTCTTTCTCTAGCTTCCTTCTTGCTAAAGTCCGAGATCTCAGCTCTCTTACTTCATGGAGAAGTTGCTGCATCCATTCCTCCATGTTTTCAATTTCATTTTCTTTGAGTTCATTCTCATTGTCGGAGGGCAGAGAATCAAAGCTGTTGCTGCTGATGGCAAACAGCCCTTCTCCTCCGTCGGAGACGTATTGTACCGTCTTTTCTCGTTCTTCCCCAGATTTCGCTGCTGACGTGCTCTACGCTGCCTCACTCTGCTCTTCCTCCTGCAGCTCTTCGGGTGAGGCGTTAGTGTTACGGCGTTTCGTAACTTTGGGAGAAGTTTTCTTCCTCCTCCTTTTTACTGCGCCTTCTGTAGGCACAGTCTGGTGGCCTGACACTGCCACCGGTTTCTTCTGGTCATTGCCCGCTTCCGAGAGCGCGGGCCGCTCGTGGTTATCCGTTTTACTAACTCACTGACTTGACTAAATGTTTATGGTCCACTGAAGGAAATTCAAAAAAGAGCGATTTTGGACCGTCCCTAGTGGGGATTGAACCTGGGTCTCACGCGTCAGGAGCACTGACCCTTTTTTTTAACGTAATTTTATTTATATATTCTCTATAACTCTATAACACATAAAACTATAACAAATGGCGGAAGTAAACAAAGAACTCCGTCTAAAAATAGATAAATTGGATCCTTTTTATCAGGAGCTTAAAAAAGAAGTCGAACTATTAAAAAAAGAAAACGAGATTCTAATGTAGGAAGAGTGGGTGGAAACAAAGAAGAAAAACAACCGCTTGTTGTGTGAATGCCGACTTTTACCGCGCTTTATCTAAAAAAACTAAATGCGGAAAAGACACAGTGGTATCTACACAAATAAGATAGAGAGACCACTCCGTGTTATAGAAAGGGGTCTTTAATAATAATAGTAAATATTTGAAAAAAAAACAACAAACCAAAGACGGCAACGAAATCTTCGTCAATTACAGACTTCCGTTGTTCGTGCAAACTTAAGACAGAAACGGAAATATAGATGATATTGACAATCTAAAGAAAATCTTGAATATGGTAGTCAAAATTGAGCCTATGCGCACGCATTCGAGATCGATACCGCAGTGTAAACGATGTCAAGGTTTCAATCCTACACAATCGAACTGCGAAAGGGAACCGAAATGTGTAAAATGTGCTGGAACCCATTTATCCGTAAAATGCGCTCTAAGGAAAGAATCTCCGGCGACCTGCGCAATTTGCAAAGGCAATCTTCCCGCAAACTATGGTGGTTGTGAAGTTGCAAAGGAACTCCAAAAAAGGCGCGATGCTTTACATAAAAATACTATGCCGTTGAGAGAGAGGAGAGAAACCGCAAGGATAAAAGACACGACCACGAAAGAACCACTCAAAGAGAGACAAAATACAGTAACATTGCCCACAATAAAGGAAAACCCAAGACCAAATCGTATGCCCAAGCCGTAATAACGAGCCATACGAACAAAAAAGTGATTCTACGAGGGGCCAGTTGCGCAAATATTCTCTTTAATACTTGCGAAACTTGAAGAACAAAATAAAATTAATAACGTAATATTTGGCAAACTAACCAAACTTTTGATCAAACCGAGTATAAAACATAAAAAAAAATGAATATGAACAAGTCGATCAACATTTTAACATGGAACGCAAATGGTCACAAAGAAAAAATCAAAGAATTAGAGATATTCTTAAAAAACGTCAACATTGGCGTCAAGCGCACGCCGGAAAACCCATTTGACAAGGGAATCGCAAATAAATATAAAAGGATTTTGTGCGTACCACGCATACCATCCATCTGGAAGGACCAGCAGAGGTTCCTCCCTATTTATCAAAGACTGCATCAAGCATTCTATAAATTCTACGACTGGACGCAATACAACTTCAGCTCGAGTAATAAATAAGACAATGGATGTTAATATATCGTCCATTTATCTTCCTCTGCGCTGTAAGCTTACAAGCATTGAGCTTGTAGATCTCCTCGACTCACTAGGAACGAATTTTATTATTGGGGGCGATTTTAATGCTAAACATACATTCTGGGGATCAAGAAAAATCTCAACAAAAGGTAGACTTTTATATAAAGTCGGTATGGACTTCGGAGTAGATTTCCATTCGACAGGCAAACCGACTTCTTAGCCCGCCGATGTAGCGAAATTACCTGACCTGGTACACTTTTTCGTTACAATAGGAGTATCTTCCAATTTAGTTAGAATAGAGGAAAGCTTTGACCTATCCTCTGACCACTCACCAATAGTATTGACAATGAGCGATAGTCAAATGAAATTAGAAAGACCACCTAGACTTACTTATAATAAAACAAACTGGGACGGTTTCAAACATGATTGCGAAACAAAAATGATATTGAATGTCTTACTGGAAACACCATTTGAGTTAGAAGTAGAACTCGAACATTTTATATCGATTATCCAGAACGCCGCATGGAAAAACACCCCAAGAAGAAAAGTTGCCAAAGGAGAAGGAAATTAAAGAACTTATTAGCGCAAAAAGGATATGGCAGCATTTTCGCTACCCCCAACATAAAGCATACCTATATTTTGTATGCAATAAACTTAAGAAAGCAATTAAAGACTTGAAAAATCGCGGTATATTTCAAAGGTTTAATAAACGAAAAAACTTCAAATTATTCTCTTTGGAAAGCAGTACAAAATATAAAAAAGCCTCAACTGCATTCGGCACCAATCCGAAAAAACAATTGCGAACGGGCAAAGAGTGACAAAGAAAAGGCAGACCTATTAGCTGAACATCTAGAACAAACGTTTAAGCCATTGCTTCTTCTTCTTCTTCATTTGGCGCTACAGTCCGGGGTGGACCTGGGCCTCAACCAACAAGCCTCACCAGCTAGCACGGTCTCTGACTAGCTGTCTCCAGTGTCGCACGCCAAGTTGGTTGAGGTCCTTCTCCACCTGGGTGCGCCACCTTAAACGCGGGCGTCCTCTGTTGCGTTGTCCCACGGGTTCGGAGGAGAAGACTCTCCGGGCCGGAGCTGAGTTGTCCATACGCTCTACATAGCCTAGCCATCTTAGGCGTTGGATCCGAAGACGCCTGACTAGACTCATGTCGCTGTACAGCCCGTACAGTTCGTGATTGAATCTTCTCCTCCAGAAACCGTCAACGCAAACAGGACCAAAGATCGCACGCATAGCTTTTCTCTCGAAAATACCAAGGAGTTCCTCATCCGCTTTTGAGATTGTCCATGTCTCCGCGGCGTACAGCAGGACTGGGATGATCAAGGTCTTGTATAAGGTCAGCTTGGTCCTTCGAGAGATGGCTCTACTACTCAATTGCCTCTTGAGCCCATAGAAACAGCGGTTGGCAAGAGTTACTCTGCGTTTAATCTCGGTACTGATGTTGTTTGTACTGTTTACAGCGGAGACGAGGTAGACGAAGTCCTTGACTACCTCGAAGTTATAGCTGCCCATTGTGACGCTCTGTCCAAGACGTCGATGTTGTGTGTCCTTTCTTGATGACAGCATATACTTCGTTTTGCCCTCATTCACCGCTAGACCCATTTTAGCCGCCTCCGCCTCAATAGTGTTGGCGTGTGGGTCTTGCACGATCTTCTCCAGGATGATGTTAAAGAAATCACATGACAGCGCGTCGCCTTGTCTAAATCCATTTTTGACATTGATGGTCTCGGTGAGTTCGTTACCGACCTTGATGGAGCAGCGAGAATTCTCCATCGTCATCCTGCACAACCTGACGAGTTTGGCAGGAATATCAAAACTAGACATGGCGTTGTATAGCTCGCCCCTATGCACGCTGTCATATGCAGCCTTGAAATCGACAAAAAGGTGGTGGGTGTCGACTTGCATTTCTTGGGTCTTTTCCAGGATCTGCCGTAGTGTGAAAATCTGGTCGATGGTGGACTTCTCCGGCCTGAAGCAACACTGATAAGGACCTATCAGGTTATTTATAAACGACTTCAGGCGAGTACACAAAACAGCAGAGAAGATCTTGTAGACGATGTTCAGGAGACTTATCCCTCTATAGTTGGCGCAGTCAAAGGGGTTTCCCTTCTTATGGATCGGGCAAACGATACTAAGATTCCACTCATCGGGCATGCTCTCCTCCGACCATATCTTACAGATGAGCTGGTGCATACGCCCAACCAGATCATCTCCAGCTGCCTTAAATATTTTAGAGGAAAAAAAAGGCTTGCTCCAGCGTTATATTCGACGTATCCCAGGCCTTTGACAAGGTTTTTCAAACTTAGTAGGATATTTCCGAAAAATCTATATTGCATTTTAGAATCCTACCTCAAGAATAGGATATTTAGAGTTAAGCACGGAACGGAATACTCGGAATTTAAGCACATCGCCACCGGGGTCTCGCAAGGGATTGCCCTCGGTCCTACTCTGTTTTTGTTAAACACCCGGGACATACCACAAACTGAGGGCACAATTGTAGCTACGTTCGCAGATGATACGGCTATTCTGAATACGGAAAGCACCATTGTGTCCGCTACCGTAAGACTGCAGCACGTTCTTAATAAAACTTGCGATTGACAAAACTCTGGCGCATTGCCCCAAATGAAATCAAATCCACGCATATTAATTTTACATACAAAAACATAGACAATATACCCATCTTCATTAGCTCTGTACAAATACCGTACGCAAATGAAGCCAAATATCTCGGGATGACACTGGATGCTAAGCTTAAGTGGAAGGCGCATGTAAAGAATCGATACAGAGAAAAGTACTGGCTACTCGGACGAAATTCCAAGTAAGCGCGTATAACAAACTGCTTATATATAAGCAAGTGCTTAAGCCTGTGTGGACCTACGGATTACAACTTTGGGGTTGCACTAAAGCAAGTTATAGAGAATTCATACAGTCTTTGGAATGACTGTATGAATTAGTATGTATATATACAAAGTTATAAGGGCTGCCGTGGATGCTCCCTGGTATCTACGAAATAATGATATACAAAGAGATCTAGGGAAAGCAACTGTGGACGAAGAAGTAAAAAACTTCACGAGGAAGTTAAGAATACTACTTCATGGTCATTGCAACCATGTCATACTCCAAACACTGGACGTAAGAAACCTCGTGCGCCGTATCCAACGAATAAAACCATTCGATTTAGCGCAATGAGTACAGGCCGCAATAAACGGTTCCAGCAGGTGACTTTATCGAAAATCTACCTGCCTCACGCGTAAAAATAATGAAGTTAAGACTACTGGATAGTGAAACCTAGTTGTAGTAAACAACAAAAACAATGGAAAGGCTGTGTTTAGTCAGTAAAAATCTGACACTACCCTGTATACACGGGTACCATAGTGTCTTATTGAAGATTCACACAAACCCACGAAAAAAAAATCTTCTGATTCCATATCTAACAAAGATATAGGCGAGATGCAGTTTTCCTTGAAGGCTTTAAGAAAGTTTTAACCATTTTCCGTGATAGTAGTAACTATGTTCTCAGCATTCAAGCCATTCTTCCGATTTAAGTGGTGAATGATGTTTGATATTGTATTGTATGCGTCCCTGAAAACTTTTTGAAAGCCAAAGCAACAGAACAGCGCTCAAGCTTACTATCCAGCCAATGGCAGGTGTATGAAAAACACTTTTTTTCCTGCCAGACCAATTATTGGCTGTAGTGCAAAAGAAAGTTTTTGTGCTCAAGTCTTTGATGTGCAGCATCGTTTTTTTTTTGTACGTTTAGTATAGGACTTTTATGCATGCTTTTCTCCCCATCACTTTCATTCCAAGGTAATTTCCAGAGTACTACCACCGATTGACCACTCCAGTGGTAGTGCAGTTAATTTGAACCCAACGGTGGTGACTGGACCAGATTTGAAAACCAGATAAACACCCCCCCCATGCTTAATTTTATTTAAATGAATAAAAAAAAACAAAGTAATTAAATCACATTACAATTACTCTTCGATGCAATAAATTACTGATTTAATTACAAAAGCAAGGATCCATCACTGTTTATTAACATGTATCTAATGTATGTAATTATGTATTCACATGTTGATTTGGGCATACAACTTTATGTTACTGTGAAATAAAAAAGTATACGTTGTGACGTATAACACACACAACATGGACACCAACCATGACCTTAGTCCACAAATGATTCTAGCGACGACATCGCATCTTTGGTGAGGAATCGATCATAGCATCATAGAAAACTTCGGTTTGGGAATTTATATAGATAGTAGGTTCAAAGTATAAATCGAGTCAGCGTGAAAGGTAACAGTAGTTTAAAGCGTAAGAAGTAAGCGAGTGGTGAGAAACAATTCGTTTGAAAAAAATGTGAACTTTTGTGTTTCATTCGTCACAATCCAGGGATCGGACCCTTTTTATTAATTTTACGTGTGCTGATTTCTGTAAATTGTAACACTATGTACTGTATATATGCCATTTTCTTGTATCTTTGGTTTAAATTACGTGCGGTATAGACGTCCTTCACGTTTCCGTGCTCAACAGACTAAATCAACACCAACGTCAGAGGTAGACTTCATGATGTTGTCACGATAGTCAATACACTGTTTAGTTTTCAGTCGTTGCTTAATTTTCAGATATTCTTTCAAACATTTTTGCAGAATGACAACATCTTAATGTTACTTTTTTATTTACTCTGCATTAGTAATCTATTACAGTTTGCCTTACTTATTGCAGGATAACCGTGTTTTAGCTGAGTTAGACGAATCCCGTTCAACTGCAGCAGCGGTACTACCCTTATCATCCGGCATGCCAAAAGGAAATTCGGACATCACTGCATTGGGTAAATTAATTGAATTATTTATTTAAAGACTTATTGAATATTTTCTGTACCTAGTTAAATAATACAACAGTAAATTATTCTGTACAAATACAAACTTTTTAATCTTGAGGCATAATTCTTTGTTTTGCATACACTTTGCATTGCCGACAATCAAGTAAAGAAATATTTTTCAATTAATTTATTTCCGATCTAATGTTTTTGTGAAGCAAGAAGTATTGTCTTTCATTACCTGTTTTTCTTCATATGACAATCATTGGTTTCCCAAAAAGGACTACATATCATTCGATACGATACTAGAGTAGATTTAAGAGAAAATTGCGCTACAATGTTTGACCATATATCAGTAACGTTCCCAAAGTAAAATTATTGTCAGCTATGATCGAATCTAACATCTCTGACACACAATATATAAAGAATACGGAAAAAGTGAGAGAGTTGTCGAATCAACTTTTAACTATATCAGCTCCACGAAAGTGAATACGCATTTAAGATCATCTGATTGGAGTTCGATATTGAATGACATGCCAGCTTATGATTTTATAATGCATTCGAGAAGAAGATGGGAAACATTTATGAAAAATCAGCAGAAATATATACAAAAAACTATCGCTCGGAAAAATGAGGTACGGATCACATTAGATATCATTAGAACTGCATAGAACGTGATCGCCTTTACAAAAAGCTTAAGAACCACCACACTCCTAGACACAAAAAACAAAACACTAAGCAACCAGGTGAGCAAGAAAATACTTTTCGCGAAAAATCAATACTTCCAAAAAAGGTTCGAGAAAGCCAGATCCGATCCTAGTTGCACTTGGTCAATAATTAATGAAGTACTTGGATATAGAAAAGACTCCATAGATGACACATTACGGAGGAATGTCAAAATTTCAACGCCTTTTTAGATATAAGCGTTTGGAAAACCAGCATCATGATTATTCACAATGGTAATCGACTGATTTCTATTCAAATTTGCAACCAACTAGTTTTTTCTTAGTTTTAGTTTTAAATGACTTCTTAGCGGCCTTTATAATTGGATAAAACAATATTTAACTCGTATTTTACTACAATGACGTTTTTTGTGTTAATGTATATAATTTGAACAAGAAGGTATTATAAAAGCTTTTGAGTTGAACTATGGAGCAAAACAAATTTTAATAATTAAATCTTTAAGTGTCTCAAAACTCTTCATCTTTAATTATTATTATTTATATTATTATTATTATTATAAAACATGTAAAAAATCAATTGTTTAAAAAAAATCGATTGTACTCGAATCTGTGTCGTAACTATAATCATTCCGAGTAAGTTATAGAGACTAAGCCAAAGCCGCACTCATAGGCTTGATTGCAACCGCAACAAATAAGTAAAAAGCGGTTGGCAGAAATTTCGCCGGATATTTTCGATATTGAGAAGAGAGTATCTACTACTACAAGAAAATGTCTAGATCCAATGAAAAGTCTTTTTTGCTTCCATTCCTATTAAGAGAATATAGAGGGCGTATAATTCGTATAAAAGGACTATAACATTACATTAGTATCAAGAAACTACAGAGGGCGTTTAATTAGAATAAATGGACTATTACAACTCGGCCAATCTGACAATTGATTGATTTCAATCAGATTAATATATTTGAGCAAAACAAACCCTGATTATAGCTTCTCTGAACTGTCTTGTGTTTCAGTTTCAGGGGGCGTACAGTAATCAATGATCTCAGTATCCTTAGTTTCTATAGGTGTTAACACACGGTAACCGACTCAACTGACAATTCTGAATGTCTCTTATTACAAAGCGGTAATTCGGTAGTACCTTATGGATGACATAAGCACCACGAAATTTTTTTATTTACTTTTTATTTGTACCGACTCTAGTATCTAAGGCATACCGATACTACAGTCGGTACAAATAAAAAGTTAATACAAAAACAAAACAAATATGCGATTGGATGAAACTTCCAATCGTCTTGAGATTGCATTAGCACTAAACCGAAACTAGGAATACTAGCACACTACTAGCACAATGGAGTTCAGTCAAACGCTTTGAGCTATAAACAGCCAGCACAGGGGCCGCAATAAGTCGATCACGCAATTGACAGAATGCATTCATACAGTCTTCAGAAAAATCAAAAAAAATATATTTTTCCGTAAAAGCCTTAATAATGGTCTAACGATTCTCGAAAATGACGGCACAAGCTTATAAATATGAGAATAAACCAATACAAGAATTTAATTTTTGTTTATTTGTCGGAATTGATTAACTCTCAATAGCACGAATGTGAGCATCAGTAGGCCTAATGCCAGTTGAATTCACTAAGTATCCTAGGTATTCAATTTCGTCATAAGCAAACTTGCACTTTGTTAATTTTATTTCCAACCCACTTTCATATATTCTACGCAAAACTTCCTTGACCACTTCCAGGTCGGACTTGTAATCGGCTGTAGCAATCAGAATTTCATCTATATAAATAATAATTTTGTTTGCGTCAATCAAGTCATGGAAAATATTATAAACGAATCTTTGACAATTGGCAGGCGCCTTCTTTAAACCGAACGGCATCCTCAAGTACTCAAACTGTCCATGAGGGGTTACAAGTAAAGAACATTACTGAGTCCTTATGCACTTTCAATTGGTTGAATCCGTCTTTCAAATCAAGTAAAGTGAACCAACGTTTACCTGCCGTATACTCGATACAATCCTCGAGCAATGGTAATGGAAAGTTGTCACGAATTGTTTTTTGATTTAATGCCTGGTAACCAATACACATTCCTGATTCACCACTCTTCTTTCTTGGATGGATCATCGGTGATTCTTTGAACCTCCATTCGATCCAGAAAGGTAAAGCGACGTGGTGCACAATAGAAGGGAATATCATAGGTTAAACGCATTTTCATTTCGTAATGGGAAAATGTCTGTGCAAGGCCTAGTGGTTTCAAATAAAAATCGGTAATGATTGAATAAATAGCAGCGAATGGGTTTAATCTAATCATGGACAAATATCACTTTCATGCTGCGGTCTTCGTATATTAATAAAACACAAGTAAAACAGGAACCTGGTGGACGAAGTGAATTCGGATAGGCACTCTAATGTCCAAACTGCGAGAAATTAAAACATCGCATTTCTTTTTTGCCAGCGGTAGCAATAACAGCAGCAGATTTTGGTTAACTTGGTTGTGTGTAGTTGGTTTTGGTTACCTTTGAGCGACGCTGCTCATATCGATCCATACGGCTCACCAGGTCATCAATCGGGCTTACACCATACAATAGTGTAACACAATTACTGCTGTCTGCAATACCGTCAATGATTATATCGGTTAGCAAATGCAATCGATAAGCTTATGCAAAAAACAGCGAAAAAAGTCTAATCTTGCGCTGATCCCCAATATCCGCTATTGACATAACTCAAACATGACTCACTAAATTTCACCGTCCGGGCTCGTAACTGCCGATAAACTTCTTGTCGCGTGACTGTTCTTCTAAACATTTTGATGAGCCAGCTATCAAATCATTTTAAGCTACTAGACCCGGGTTGTTTATTGCTCAGCCGTCCCCTCGAGATATCGGCGCACAGCTTGGCACTGTTCCTTTTTGGTGTATCCGCAAGTGGTCGAATAATATTCAAAGTGTACGAACTATTTTATTTTGTCGGAGTGATCATCAGCACTGAACTTTGGAACTCCCGCATCTAATCGTTCGAAGTTTATGCGCCGGTGTGAGTCTGTCCATCGGACATTTCAGCAGTAAAGGCAGCAGGAGTACCAGTTGGGTCGACTTTGACGGCGGTGGCAGTAGTGGCGGCGGGTACATCAATTGTGTAAATTTTGGCGGCTGTGACAGCTGTGGCAGCGGGTTCATGAGTTGTGCAGACTTTGGCGGCAATAACAGCAGTAGCAGCAGGTGTATCATCCATGTAGACTTCAACGGCCTTGGCAGCGGGTGTGTCAACTCCTTGGACTTCAGCGGCAGTGGCAGCGGGTGTGCCAATTGCATGGACTTCAACGGCAATGGCAGCGGGTGTACCATGGATCTCGACAGCTGCAGCAGCGTATGTATCGCTTCCCTGGACCTCGGCAGCAGTGGCAGCGGGTGCATCTATTGCGTGGACTTCGACGGATTCTTTCTTGACATCACTTTATATTTGGCCTACTAACTCTACATAAAGAGGACGAAGCTGCATTGCAGTAGCGTTGGACGGAAAACTGACGCCTTAGTGCTTGGCGAGTTAATCGCGTTTCTGTCTTTTATTTCTTTATTTTGTGTGTAATAAGTATTATGTGAAATATTCTTACTCAATTTTCGGGATAACCCCACATCTGAGATATTAAAGTATTTTATTATATCTTCTTAATACGTGCACGCATATGCTCTGTCTTTTTTGCTTACATTCCTACGAAGAGAACACAGAGGGCGTATAATTCGTATAAAAAAACTATTATATTGCATTAGTATGAAGAAACTACAGAGGGCGTATAATTAGAATAAATGGACTGTTACAATTGAGATCAGCTGAAAGAAGTTATCCGAGTAAATAATGCGGAACTTTTCGAAGAACTTCCTACTAAGGTTCTACAGAGAAAAATAAACAATTAGAAGTGCAAATCGATAAGCTTATGCAAAAAACAGCGAAAAAAGTCTAATCTTGCGCTTACCGGTTTAATGTAATGAATTTTATACAATATATATATATATATATATATTACTTTTATAAAAGGAAGTTAAGATTTGATGTATGATCTGACACAATCTCCGAATCTACCCAACGGATTCGAGCGCAGTTTTCTCCTATAGCTTCATTATTCTTCTGCGGAGTATTTTCTATACCACATAATAAGTTTTTTTTCAACAAAAACACTTTAAATAAACATGTTAAGTAATAAATTTGATTTTTTCCCAGCTTTCGGTGGTTCATCTCAACTTCTCTTGACTCTTACCGAACATAACTTAACGTAATTTACTTATCTGTGTAGGATTCATTAACGAATCCATTGGTATATATGTTATCTTTGTACGTTGTCTAAGAGAAAAGTTACAACATAAAACATATATTATTTGCATTGTCTTGCGAATAAGATAAGTGGAGACCATTGCCAATATCAGTGCGCAAGCGGCGTTCGTGTTTATGCGTGTTCTTTTATAGGGATGGATGTATATATATATATATATTTTTTTTTTTTTAATTCATTTTTATTTCGAATTCATAACAAACTTACATACTAGACAAAAATGCTTAAAACTTGTTTGATGAACAGTGTTGCAATCTCTAACTTACTCGCCCTAAGCGGGCACTCTAAGCTAAACTTAATCTTATCATATATCTTTCGACTTTTACTAATATTGTATTTGTATGTGAACAAAAACGAGTTCAATACTGAACAACTTAATATTAAGAAAAAATTTGTTTATAAAAACTTAATGTCTGTACTGTTTCCTTAAAACTTAAAACTAACCTACAAGCAAACTTAAAATAACCTAAACTAACTTAAGCTAAACTACATACTTATATACATATGCATATACGAGTACATAGACTTATATATATATGTATGTACTTACTATGTACACTGTGTATTCACGGGAACACCCTTATGTACGTTTGCGTATACATTCGTTTTTTTTTCTTCTTTTTTTACATGTACAACTTAAAATTACCTTAGAACTACCCTAAGCTATGTAAGTCGGCCGTAGGTTACAGCAGATGGATATGCATCAATCCACTGCAAGACAGGTTCGACTACTCCTCATAAGGGGATCTGTACTTCCCTTTCTACCCCGGGTCTAAAGGATTCGACGAGGGAGTTCCCTCTGTCCCCAGCCACCAGAATTTTCGATGTTGCATTGCAACATTCCGAACATCTCTCCTTGATACCGCCGTACTGAACCGGAAGAGACCCTCCTCAGCTCGTTGTGCGACAGAACGGTCGTGGTTGAGTCGCCCATCCGCAGTTGATCTGGCGATGTGGAATATGAGCGGTACCGCATTCATATCTTGTAATAGGCCGTACTTATCTAAGTGGAGAAAAGCTT
The DNA here is from genome assembly GCA_964034865.1 of Eristalis intricaria. Taxonomy (NCBI): domain Eukaryota; kingdom Metazoa; phylum Arthropoda; class Insecta; order Diptera; family Syrphidae; genus Eristalis; species Eristalis intricaria. The sequence continues at coordinate 60,356,686 of OZ035873.1, read as the reverse complement.
CTGGGGGACGAAGCCACTGTGGCGTACCCTTTCGTGGTATTCTGGATTGGGGGGTAAGCCCCCGAGATCAAGTTATTGGCCGAGTTCATCGCTCTAGCAGTATGACCTCGAATCAACTTCAATAGAAAATTGTCCACTCTTTCAGGTTTGCCCTGTTGTATAACACTTCATTTGAGTAGAATTTTTTGTACTGGGACTCTGGAGTTCGATAAAGACGAAGGCAAGCCCTAAGACAAGCCCTCTCAAACAACCGAATCTTTTCCATCAAGGGACAGCCATAGGTGAGCATTGGCCGGATGAGGGCCATGTAGCAGATGACCTTCACACTCGCATCGAGTTGGCTGTTGTAAAACAGTCTCTTTTTAAGGGCAAAAGCACCTCGGGCCCTGGCCAGAGCAGCATCTACATGTTTGTTTAAATATGGATACTGATCTAGCCAGATCCCCAGATATCTGACTACAGTCGTTTGCACCAGTGGTTCCCCGTGTCTTCCAACGATTGAGAACTTTCGCCAATTCTTTTTCGTATCCGCCGATGCCTTATACAACGGCGTCCTGAACAGAATGGTTTCCGACTTCCGGAAGTTGATACTAAACTTCCAGTCATCGCAACTTCTCGTGAATGAATTGAAGTCACCCTGCGTAAGAGTAGTGATTTCCTCGATCTTTTTGCCTGATCTGTACACGATCAAGTCTTCGGCGTACGCAATTACAAAAGAACTTATCAGATCGCTCAAGTAAATGTTGAACAGAATCGGCGAATTAACGGCACCCTGTTGGAGACCATTTTTTACCCCAAATATACCTGTGGAGGTCACGTTGCCATTCTTGCTAATGGTACGGCGTCAAAGGCCTTCTCCAGATCAATCCAGCAGACACCCGTACATTGTTTCTGGCTTTTGTTCCATTGGATATCCGACACCAGTTTCGACGCGGCATGAATAGTGTCATGCCCCGCTTTGAAACCGAATTGGTTGTCCGGAATTATATTTTTGTCCTTAGTCCAGTTGATCAGAGTTCTATTGATCACCTTCTCGAATACCTTGCGGAAGGAGACTAATTAACCGGAGGTTGCAAGGATTCGAAGAATCTTTTCCTCTCTAAGATATGGGTTGTACAATCGCAGTTTTCCAATGCTCCGGATAATGTGCATTATTCAGAGCATTGTTAAACAGGATTGTGTACATATTAACCACTTCCAGGGGGAGGTGTCTTAGCACAATGTTGGAGATCCCGTCGATTCCAACAGACTTTTTCTTCTTTAATGATTCGAAGACCGCTTGGAGTTCTGTCTTTGATATGAACGGGGGATGAACCCCTTCATCGGCGATGGCATTATCTGCCATGTTATCATCATTGAACATGACATTGTCTGTGTTCTCAGATCGCCATTGTTGCATGTCTTCTCGAAGTTGAGAGTTGCTAGCCATTACGCGGTTATCCAAGTCGTGGTTCGGGTTAACGCTCTCATTCACCTTGTACACTTCTTGGAAGACCGCGCCTAGTACCTCCATTTTTTCTTGCGGATCTTCGACCACAAACAAGTAATCGTCAAGTACAGCGTTATCTGGATCAGTACCTGCTGTAGTCAGTACTGGTTCACTGTCCGTCGTTCTGGAAAGCTTAAGACACGGAAGATCGCTAAATTTACTTCGAAAGAATTTGTTAATTTGCGGAACATGCTTGTTAGATCTTACAGCCCGAATCTTATCATTCCAGTACGAATTAACAGAAAGAATGTAATTCTGGACAAATAAAATTTGAATATTTTTATTAGCGATTTCAGTGTCCTAACATCCTCGTCTCGTCAGTCAGTAAACCGCGTGTACAAGGTTTTTAATCTTGTCAGGAGTCTTCTTTTCGTTGGTGGAGTGCGTGGATAGTCGTATTGCGGTATAGGTTTTCAGTGTTTGTCCGTGTATACCGAGGTATAGTAATGTCCATGGTTCGTTTAATTGTTTCGTCCAATTGAATTAGATACATGTCAATCTCTTCGTTTGACAAGTTTCTATTGGACGGTATGTGGAGCGCGTTCGAAGAGAGTGCTCGTGTCATTTGTTTGGAGAAGCGTGACAGTTAACACACTACTTTCTGCTTAATCAGCACACGTGCCGCGTACATGCAACATTGCAACATTCATACGTCTGCTCGTATTTCTTAGGATGTGCATTTGCACCGGATCAGGTATAATATTCCCGTCTGGAATATTTTCCCATGATATTGAATTTGCTATCGGTGCACTTTTAGGCTATAAGTACTTGTGTATTATGAAATGTAATTCAGAGTTAAGTGTGAATCGAATAAAGAGACATCAGTCTCCCTAAAAGAATATTTTTTTTTATATTTTAACCACGATAATTCGTAACTGGCGCCCGAGCAGGGACCTGATAAGTGCTAAACAGTGATAATACACGAGTTTTTGATCCATAGAAATACAGTGAAAATTGTGAAAGTTCAGAAATTCAGCACTTCCCGTTAGAACAGTGATAATACACAAGTTCCATAAGTATCTTGAATGTTGTGAAAGATATAAAACACTTATCGTCAGATCAGTGAGGAAAAAAGTGAGGCATAGTGATCGAGCAGTTGTACCGCAGTAAGCCGCTTGCAACCTTCAACGCAGACAGCCAAAAAGGAGTAATACACCTCGTCCAAGAGCAACACCACAACATCAGTTCCAGGTTCCAGACACGCAATGAAGAGAATAATAATTTCATTGTAAGTCACAATTCAAATTCTACTTAACTCTCAACAATTTTTTATAAAAATCTATTGTCCATTACTATATATACATTAAGCAAAACAAATATTTAAGTCACCTCTCTAAGAAATTCATAAGAGAAAAAATAAATATAATAATTAAAGAAGAAAATTTGTAAATCTCATTTAGTGAAGCAAATAACCAATAGTCTAGGTAGTAAAATTAACACACATTGTAATACACCATAGACACTAGGTTAGCTAATCCAATCAATATAAGAACAATAATTCATTATACATATAATTAAATAAATAAAAACAAGGTAAAATGGAAGCGATTCAACAAGCCATTGTACAGCTTACAGGAGCAGTAAATGCTCAGATTGAATCTATAAAAAATATTGAAAGGAGACTTGAAGCCTTGGAAACAAGGACACAAGAGATATCCACAACACAACTAACACTTCAATCTCCTAGAAACGAACAGGAATTGAAGGAGATAAGCAAATTGCCAGACAGCGTAAAAGAATTACAAACATTCGATGGAAATCCCATCCAGTACATATCCTGGATCCACAACGTGGAAAATATATTAAAGGATTATGAAATTGTGAAAGACAAGCCCATCTATCGAGCAATACTACAAAGCATTAGACAAAAGATTAGAGGTGGAGCAGAATCTGCACTTATTTCATATAATATATTCGACGAAGATTGGTCGGCGATAAAAAAATGCTTATCCCTCCATTATGCCGACAAGAGGGATATAAGAACTTTAGAACACCAATTAAATACGCTAACTCAAGGAAATTCAAGCATAGACGAATTCTACGCAAACGTGAATCATCAATTTTCCTTAATAATCAATAAGATAAAAACGGAAGACTACAGCACGGAAACCATTAACGCGCTTATTGAGAATTACAGAAACCGTTCACTTGATGTCTTCATTAGAGGATTAAATGGGGATCTCTCAAAGATTTTGGTTATCCAAAAACCACAGACGCTACCAGAGGCATATACCTCTTGTTTGGAGATCCAAAACCTCAATTATCGGAACATGGCGATACATCAGAAAAATGCGTACAATACAATAACCGCTCCAGTCAATCAGATATTCGCAACACCACCAAGACAAAGTCAATCAAGACTAGTACCTACGCCACCTCCACAGAAACCGTTAACACTACAACAAAGGAACATGGCGTACAACATCCAACATAGCCAAAACAATCGATATCAGCGAAATCAGAATGTTCTTCCACCACCAAGGCCAACTCAGCCGAAACCGGCAGTTCCAATGGAACTTGACCAGTCCGTACAAACAAAACAGATCAACTATATGAATAGGCCAGCGTATAATCAACGTAACCATAACCAACCCAGTTATAATCAACATTTCAGAAACGATTCCGTTAATGTGCCACAGAAACGACAACGATTGTACAATATCGAAACCCAAGAAGAGTCACAGTATCTTGATGAATATGAACAAGAGTACGAGGAGGAGAACATGCATGAATGTGAGACAGAGCAGGCAGAAGAAGAACCATCGGAAGTAAATTTTATGATAGGAGCCTGTCTAGCATACCATACATAAATTACGAGACTAGCAATGGCAAAATACTCAAATTCCTCATCGATACGGGAGCAAATAAAAACTTTGTACGACCCGAGTTAGCCACCAATGCAAAACCAGCCCAAAAGCCTTTCAAAATAAAATCGGCCGGAGGAGAAATCCAAATTGACAAAAAAATAACTGGTAAATTCTTTGAAAGCATTGGAAATAACACTATAATAGAATTTTTTGTTTTACCTGGTCTAACTTCATTTGATGGTATCATCGGAGATGATACGCTCAAAGAACTAGAGGCAATAATAGACCGAAAAAACAATATACTGAAAATAAAACCTAACATTAAAATACCACTACAAGAAAAAGAATCAAAACAAGTAAACAATTTAGAAATTAGAGACAGCCATTTAAATAATAGGGTAAAAGAACAGATTAGAGCCATAGTAAATAAACACAGGAAAATTTTCGGAGCAGTTAATGATAAAGAAACTATCGATACAGGAATCAAAGCAAAGATAAAAACATTCACAGATGAGGCCATTTATACAAAGTCCTACCCATATCCCATTAACATGAGGGAAGAAGTGAATAAGCAAATTAAACAACTCTTAGAGGACGGTATCATAAGACATTCGAAAAGTCCATATAACTCACCAATGTGGGTTGTACCGAAAAAAATGGACGCATCAGGAACGCGCAAATACAGGATGGTAATAGATTTTAGAAAGATCAACGCTGTAACTATACCAGACACATATCCCATACCAGACATATCCAACACTATCGCAAGTTTAGGGAAATCAAAGTATTTCACGACTATCGATCTAACATCGGGATTTCATCAGATCAGGATGAAAGAGTGCGATATACAAAAAACAGCATTTTCCACTATGAACGGAAAATATGAATACACTCGTCTACCATTTGGGCTGAAGAACGCCCCAGCAATCTTCCAACGAATGATAGATGATGTTTTGAAAGAGTACATAGGAAAGATTTGCTTTGTATATATTGACGACATAATAGTGTTTGGAAAAACGGAAGAGGAACACCTAAGGAATGTAGATACAATATTCGAAAGATTAAACCAGGCCAACCTAAAAGTAAATCTGGATAAAACTGAATTCTTAAAGGAAGAAACAGAGTTCCTAGGATATCTCATAACAAGCAAAGGCGTAAGACCAGATCCGAAGAAGATCACTGCTATACAAAGGATAAAACCCCCAGAAAATCTAAAGGAACTGAAAGGTTTCCTTGGATTGGCATCCTACTACAGACGATTCGTAAGAGACTTTGCCAAGATTGCAAAACCCTTAACGAATTTAACGAGGGGGGAAAAGGCCCAAATAAGAGCCAATCAATCACGGAAAATCAGAATTGAACTGAAAGCCGAAGAATTGAAAGCATTTAAAAACCTGAAAGAACTCCTAATATCATCAGAAATCCTCATTTTCCCAGATTTTGAGAAGCCTTTCGTACTCACGACAGACGCTTCGAACACAGCCATTGGAGCAGTACTTTCGCAGGGAGAAATTGGAAAGGATCGACCTATTGCATATATTTCTAGATCATTGAACAAAACCGAGGAGAACTATGCTGTAAACGAGAAGGAGATGTTAGCGATAGTTTGGGCCCTCGACAATCTACGGAACTATTTATATGGCGCAAAGAAGATAAGAATATTAACTGACCACCAACCGCTTACCTTCGCATTAAGCAATAGGAATACAAACGCGAAGCTAAAGCGATGGAAGGCTAGGATAGAAGAATATAATTACGAGCTTGTTTATAAACCAGGGAAGTCAAACAAAGTAGCCGATGCACTATCGAGACTAAAACTTGAAGTCAACAATCTAAACTCATCCAGTTCGCAAACAATGCACAGCGCAGAGGAGGATAGCTCGGATCTCATCCCACATTGCGAAGCTCCATTGAATGTATTCCGAAACCAACTTGTCTTTAGAGAAGGCAGCGATATATGCGCATATGAAGAACCCCATCCAAACTATCATCGACACTATATTGGACTTCAGGAAATCACAAGAGAGAAATTAACCCAAACATTAAAGGAAAAACTTAACCCAAACACTCTAAATGGCATAAAAATCCCGGAACATCATATACAACTTTTACAGGAAATCTACAGAGAAAACTTCAGTAAATATAGAATCAGAATAACCCAAAGAATAGTCCAAGACTTAACTAATCCAGACAACAAACTACGAGTCATTCAGCAAGAACACAGCAGAGCTCACAGAAATTACAAAGAGAATAAGGACCAGATTCTGGAGAAATACTATTTTCCAGGAATGGCCAACATGGCAAAGAAGTACGTCCGGAATTGCGAAATATGTAATTCCAGCAAGTATGATAGACACCCATCAAAACCAGAAATGCAAGAAACCCCTTTACCTACATACCCATCAGAAATATTACACATGGATATTTTTGAAATAGATCACAAAAAATTCATAACCTGCGTAGATAAATTTTCGAAGTTCACAAAATTCTTCCACATAAAAGAGAAATCTGCCATTTATCTTAGGAGTAAAATAATAAAAGCCCTACATTTCTTTACAGTACCAAAGGTTTTGGTAACAGACAACGAAAGCAGCTTCATCAGCCCAATAATCTCAAATTATATAAAAACATTAGGTATTGAACTCTATCTTACCCCACCACAAAAAAGCGAAGTGAATGGAAGTATAGAAAGAGTACACTCAACAATAATAGAATTAACTAGATGTCTCAAGAAGGAATACCCAGATCTGACTATGAAGGAAATAGTTAACATAGCAGTCGACCGTTACAACAATTCAATCCATTCGGTAACCAAGAAAAAGCCAAGCGACGTTTTCTTAGGAAGGATTCAGAGGATAAACTATCAAAATCTTATCGACTTCCAAGCTAGAGTGAATGAGGACCTAACAGAACTTATAAAAAAGAACCAAAGAAACAAGATCAGCAGGGAAAATATAAGCAGAACTAAACCAAAGAAATATCAAATTGGAGAAATAGTGTTTGCAGCAGTAAAACGCAGAGATGGAAAACAAAAGCCCCTATACACGAAGGAAAAAGTGGCAAAAGACAACCGTGTCACAATCCTTACCGAAACCGGAAAAAGAGTTCACAAGTCTCAAATAAAAAACATCCCTAATTAAAAATACATTTCTCTTTATATTTTAGGTCAATCCTAAGTTGGGCATTTGGCATGATCAATATATATGAGTACAACACACCCATCGTAACATTGAAACAAGGAACCGGCAAAATCATTAACGGAAATTTTAGGATGGTACACATCATTAACCTAACGGTCTATGAAGATATAGTAAACAACATTATACCTACAGTTAAAAACCATATCGATAAAACCAGCATCCTTCGTCCACAACTTCTCTACCAAACTCAGCAAGTGGAAAGCTTATTAAAGAAACTGCAGCGAAAAAACTCAAGAAAAGCCAGATCAATAAATTGGATCGGATCCGCTTGGAAGTGGATAGCTGGAAACCCAGACGCAACAGACTGGGACACCTTATTGAAAACCCAGAATACTGTCATAGAAAACAACAATAATCAGTACAAAATAAATGAACGCCTAACCGCAGTGACAAAAGGAATAATGGAAAACTTCAATAAAATTATCCAGAGAGTAGATGGCACAAGCATCGATAAATACGAACAAATGATGTACAACAAGATCACAATACTCAAAGAAGAAGTTAATGAAATTGCATTAGCCGCTCAATTAGCTAAGAAAGGAATTGTGAACACCAATCTTCTAGACAAAACAGAAATTCAGGAAGTACTGTCGCAAATAGAGACTCTTCCGTACAACAACGAAGTGGAAGCCGTCGAGTATGCTGAACCAATTATGCTTCAGAAAGGATCACTGTTACTCTATATTATATCCCTACCGAAAACAGAAGCTAAGGAATACAATCACCTTTTAATCAGGTCTACAGTCAAAAACAACAAACGAATCCATTTTGAAACCAACGAACTGCTTACAACCCATGATGAACAGTACGGCATTATAGAAACGTGCACGAAAATGCGAGACATAATGATCTGTAACGAAAACCAACTTCGGAAATTATCATCAGATCATTGCATTACTCAGTTATTGAAGGGAAAGAATGCCGGATGTGATCATCAGTTTTATAGGAAACCAATCATCGAACTTCTTACTGATAACACAGTTTTCTTGACGAATTTCAATGGAACCCTGAACCATGAGAATGAAACCAAAACACTTGATGGAACTTTCCTGATACAGTTCGATAACGACACCATAGCAATCGACGATAGAACCTTTACCAATAAAGAAGTTAAAGCTTTCCAAATTTTACCACCTATAATCCAAACTAACTTAACAATTAAAGATATGAAATTAGATTTAGAATATTTACATGATTTACATTTGGAAAATATAAGAAAAATACAGAAATTTTCTATAATAAATAACATGTCATTTATTTCCGATTTAATTACATACTTATTAATCATTAGCATTGTACTAGTTATAATATATAGACTTAAAAATAAGAAGGAAAAAGAACCAAAGCACATTCAATTACCATTCGTAATACCCCAGGTAAATGACCCCTATCCGCGTCCTATCAAATTAAATTTTTGACCTACGAGTCGTAGATCTTTAAGCAGGGAGGAGTTAACACACTACTTTCTGCTTAATCAGCACACGTGCCGCGTACATGCAACATTGCAACATTCATACGTCTGCTCGTATTTCTTAGGATGTGCATTTGCACCGGATCAGGTATAATATTCCCGTCTGGAATATTTTCCCATGATATTGAATTTGCTATCGGTGCACTTTTAGGCTATAAGTACTTGTGTATTATGAAATGTAATTCAGAGTTAAGTGTGAATCGAATAAAGAGACATCAGTCTCCCTAAAAGAATATTTTTTTTTATATTTTAACCACGATAATTCGTAACTTGACCATCGTGCCCTACTGTAGTTGTAGGTGTAGGTTTGAACATACTCTCCTAATTCCGCAATGTCGTTGGGGATCTTGATTTCGGCACTGAGTCCGCAATGGTCACTGAGGTACACGAATGTGTTCAAACAGTTTACCGTTTGTTCGTTTTTGTCTGTCAGTTGCAGTCTTGCGTCTAACAGTAGGAGATCCAGATACGACCTGGTTCTGGGGAACGACGAGATCTCTGTTGCTTTCAAATCGAGTCCATACTCGACACTGCAGGCAAAAAACCAGCTATATAGCTGGTCCCCTCTGGTATTGGAAACCATGTTCCCCCTATATCCATGTCGGGCATTTAAGTCCCCGGCCGAATAGTTCTCCTCCAAGTCCAGCCTCAGACATCGTAAGAGTGAATCCAGCTCTGATATAGTTGTTCTGGAACTACGGTTGCCAGTGGCATAGACCGACACCGCATACAACCTCCTTCCACTGCGGAGCGAAATGCACATGCTGCAGGCCTCCAACTCTTGAAACCTTCGTACTTCACTACTATACACTACCTTGTGTGTAATTTTGTTTTTTATGAAGATATCTACACCGCCTCCACCACTGGAATTGGGCCGGTCTCTTCTAACAACATTATAATTTCTGTGCTCCAGTATGCCTCTCCGAGTTATCTTAGTTTCGCTAATCAGCATCAGCTCTTGGCTTTGATCGTCCAACAATCTATAGAGCTCGTTTTTTCGTGGGATCCCTATCAATGGATTTTCATTCACTGCAAGGATCTTAAAAATGCTCTCCGTCTGCGCAGCCATTAAGACTTTTGACGTGGTTGGTTCTGCAGGAGCGCCAGAATTTGGCCGACCTGCTCCTCTAACCGAGCCATACGCCCTTAAATGGAAGCTTTCCATTCAGGCGCCAGTTCGTGTGCTTTTGGTACTGAGACTTGCGGCACTACCTTTGTTAGTTGCTGCTTTTTCGTGCTCCTCTGAACCGACGCCATTGGGCATAGGTCACTTGAGGGGTGACGGGTATGGCTGCCCCGAGTGGATTTCTCACTGGGGGCTGCTTCTGTAAAACCATTTTTGTCTTCTGCTCTTGGAATTTAGGACAACCCCGATAGTAGGCGGTGTGCCCCGCGTTCCCGTCCCTTTTGCCCCAGAGGACAATTCTCCGCACTGTGGTTCTCACTGCACTTGACGCATCGAGGCTGCATTTGGCATTTCGACGCGGCGTGCCCGAACCTTTGGCAGCGAGCGCATTGGAGAATGCCATCACGCCTTCTAATGCTTTCCCAGACGCAATGGTAGTCAGCCAAACGATCTATATCGTTTACCTTATCTACTATGCCATTGGGTGACAGCTGTAAAATGAAGAACGGTAATTTCCGCCCCTCCCTTTTTGCCTTAGCTGTGGTGAAGGGCTTGACCCTGACGAACTCGAGACCGTCACACACATGCTCTTTGAGCAGTTGGAAGATCTCCTCCGCTTCGAGCGGTCCGGAGATCTGTAATAATTTGGACTAGAGTTTTTCTCCTTTAGGCGTGAAAGAGAAGAACTCCATCGTCGAACGCTTTACACAGTTTTTGATTTTATTATAATTCTCTACTGTCTGGCAGTTGATTGCATATTTCTCAAAACCTTTCGATTTTTTAATTAAAAAGTTACCACTTCCTACGGCCGTCTTAGATACCTTTGCAGTTTGGATGACGCCCGGCTTGTACAAGTTGATTGGTGGCACTTTGTCCTTCTTTTTGGGCTGATGCTGTTGCTGGTGACATGCTGGATGCTGTTGTTCCACTGATGTATGTTGCTGCTGCTTTTGCTGCTGTGTTGCTGGTTGTTTTTTTGCTGAGTTGCTGAATTTTGCTGCTCCTTCAGGTGTTGTGTTGCTGCTTTCTTCGGTTGTTGAAATTCTTTCTCGCGTTTTTTCCTAAGCTGGCTCCTTTTGTAGCTGAGCTTTTCGTGGTTTTACAGCTTGATGTTGTTGTTGCTGCCTCTGATTGTTTGGCTCGTTATTGTTGGGCAACTTTTGTTGTAGTTGCCCGAGCCGCAGAAGTCTTTCTTCCTCCTCCTTTCTTCTACTTTCTTTCTTCTTTCTACTTTCTCTGATCTCGTGAAGCAGTTTTTGTGTCTCCTCCTTCAGATCAGAAACCTTCGATTCATTGGAGCGAATTATCGCCTCCACTTCTTCCTCTGTATCAGAGGGCACCGATTCAAATCTGATGCTGCTTAACGCGAATCGCCCTTCCCTCCCCCCCCCATACATACGAGTACGCATCATCTTCTGATGTATCGTTTGATGACGTCATCTCTGCACTCCCTTCCTCATCGGAGCGGAGTGCCCGCTCGCCTCCATTCCTCGACTTCTCACTTTCCTAGTGGAATTGGTAGCTTTGGAGAAAAAAAAGTATTCTTCCAAACTGGGTCTCGAACCCAGCACCTTTCACTCCACGGCCGTAAGCCCTTTATTTTAACGCAATTTTATTTAATTCATTCTATATTTCTTACTTGCTAGACAAAATTACTTAAAACTAGCTTAACTATATTAAGAATTACAATTGTTCTTACTACTAACCCACTGACCCTATGCGGGTACTCTAAGCTAATCTAATCTATGTTATAAATGTGCGTTTCGGCTTAATCTGGGTTTTTTTTTTAGTCTTTAGTGACAATCTTTTATTTATTTATTCCTTTGCCAAGCAAACTTATAAAAAACTTGGCGAAACCTAACTCCTTAACCTACCTTATACTTAATAATATCTTAACTAACTTAAAACTTAATACTATCTTAACTATGTCCGTAACAGTACGGACACGTGCACCAGGGCGTATATGTTGTGTATATGCCTAACATATATAATTTATACGCCGTGATGCACCTTTTTTTTTTTTTGTTTCATATATATATTTGTTTTTTTGGATTTTTGTTTTATTATTTTTTTTGTTTCTTGCTTTATATTATTTTTTTTTTTGGATTTTTTGTTTTATATATATTTTTTTTTATTTTGATTTGTTGTTTTATATTTTGTTTGGATCTTTCGTTTTATATATTTTTTTTCTTACATCTACCTTAAGAACTATGTAAGCTGGCCACTATGGTCAGAAGTCTTTCTTCCTCCTCCTTTCTTCTACTTTCTTTCTTCTTTCTACTTTCTCTGATCTCGTGAAGCAGTTTTTGTGTCTCCTCCTTCAGATCAGAAACCTTCGATTTATTGGAGCGAATTATCGCCTCCACTTCTTCCTCTGTATCGGAGGGCACCGATTCAAATCTGATGCTGCTTAACGCGAATCGCCCTTCCCTCCCCCCCCCCATACATACGAGTACGCATCATCTTCTGATGTATCGTTTGATGACGTCATCTCTGCACTCCCTTCCTCATCGGAGCGGAGTGCCCGCTCGCCTCCATTCCTCGACTTCTCACTTTCCTAGTGGAATTGGTAGCTTTGGAGAAAAAAAAGTATTCTTCCAAACTGGGTCTCGAACCCAGCACCTTTCACTCCACGGCCGTAAGCCCTTTATTTTAACGCAATTTTATTTAATTCATTCTATATTTCTTACTTGCTAGACAAAATTACTTAAAACTAGCTTAACTATATTAAGAATTACAATTGTTCTTATTACTAACCTACTGACCCTATGCGGGTACTCTAAGCTAATCTAATCTATGTTATAAATGTGCATTTCGGCTTAATCTGGGTTTTTTTTTAGTCTTTAGTGACAATCTTTTATTTATTTATTCCTTTGCCAAGCAAACTTATAAAAAACTTGGCGAAACCTAACTCCTTAACCTACCTTATACTTAATAATATCTTAACTAACTTAAAACTTAATACTATCTTAACTATGTCCGTAACAGTACGGACACGTGCACCAGGGCGTATATGTTGTGTATATGCCTAACATATATAATTTATACGCCGTGATGCACCTTTTTTTTTTTTTGTTTCATATATATATTTGTTTTTTTGGATTTTTGTTTTATTATTTTTTTTGTTTTTTGCTTTATATTATTTTTTTTTTTTGGATTTTTTGTCTTATATATATTTTTTTTTATTTTGATTTGTTGTTTTATATTTTGTTTAGATCTTTCGTTTTATATATTTTTTTTTCTTACATCTACCTTAAGAACTATGTAAGCTGGCCACTATGGTCAGCTATCTGATCCTCTTGAAAAGCTAGCGGTGGCGGAGGCTGGTTTTGGTGTAACCACCAGTAAAATTGTCGTTCTTTGGCAGACTCTATTCTATCTCGAGCGGGGATCGCTCTACTGAACCGGAGGAGATCCTCGTGGGTGCGAACGACATCCGGTTCGTACTGGAGTCGCCTGTCCACTGTTCGGTGTACGACATGGAAGACGATAGGACATCCTTGTGGATCCTGTATAAGGCCACTTGTGTCTAAATAGAGGAATGCTTCGGGAGGAATAAGGCCGTTAAGGCGCACCCTTTCATGGTACATACTATTGGGGTAGTAAGCCCCAAAGATCAGACTGTTGGAAGAGGTCATAGCTCGTGCAGTGTGCCTTCTGATTAGTTTAATTATAAAATTATCTACCCTATTCACGTTTGCCTCGTTGTACAGGACCTCGTTAGGGTAGTACTTCTTGTACTCAGACTCGGGTGTGCGATACAGACGAAGACAGCTCCTAAGACACTGCCTCTCGAACACCCTCATCTTTTCCATCTGGGAAGGACTCACGTTGAACCACAATGGACAACCGTACACCATAATAAGCCGTACTAGGGCCATGTGGCAGATTACCTTCACTCTGGTTTCAAGTTGGCTGCTGAAAAACAACCTTCTTGCCGCAGCAAAGGCTTTTCTGGCTTTCGTCAGGGCAATATCTATATGTTTGTCAAAATACAGATATTGATCCAACCAAATGCCTAGATATCTGACTACACTTTTTACAGCTAACGGCCGACCATGCGGGTCAACTATGCCGAACTTACGCCAGTTTTTGCGCGTATCCCGCGATGCCCTGTCCAACGGGGTCCGGAAAAGACTAGTTTCGCATTTCTGGAAGTTGATAAGCAACTTCCAGTCGTTGCAAAATCTGGCTGAAAGCTGGATTTTCTCGAAGTCACGCTGCAACAAGATGTTTATTACCTCGACCTTCGGACCTGATCTGTACGCAACTAGGTCGTCGGCGTACGCAATTAAGTGCGGCATGGAACCTATAAGATCTGCAGTGAATATGGAAAACAGGATCGGGGAACCAATGGCCCCCTGTTGCAGACCGTTTTTAATGTTAAAGACCGTAGTGGAAGTTATGTCACCATCTTTCACAACGAACTTTCTACCTGTTATCATGTCATATACCATGTATAGCAATTGTTTACTTATGCCAAGCCTGACCAGCTTGAGGAAGAGGCCTTCCAACCAAACGGTGTCGAACGCCTTCTCCATGTCAATCAGGCAGGCACCCGTGCACTGATTTTTGTTTTTATTCCATTGTATGTCGGACACCAGTTTTGACGCGGCATTAATGGTATCATGCCCCGCTCGGAATCCGAACTGGTTGTCCGGTATGATTTTCTTTTCATCAGCCCATTGCTTCGGAACTCGAATGACTATCTTTTCAAAAACCTTGCTTATGCAGGGAAGAAGACTGATCGACCGAAGATTTGTCGGAATGGACTTATCTTTGTCCCGTTTAGGGATCGGTTGAACAACAGCTGTTTTCCAGTGCGTGGGGTAATGTGCATTACTCAGCGCATTGTTGAACAAGGTTGTGTAAGTTTGGCCCACTACGGGGGGAAGATGGCGAAGCACAATGTTCGGTATTCCATCGATTCCCACTGACTTTTTCTTCTTCAGTGAGTGGAAGATACCCTGGAGATCTTCTTGCGAAATCAAGATGTGATTCCCATCATTGGCGACGGCACTATGTGCCATGTTCTCGTCATTGAACCTGGTGAAACCTGGATTCTCTGATCGCCATTGACTTATCTCATTGCGGAGATAGAAGTGGTTTAGCAGGGCTCTGTTCTCCAGATCGTGATTCGGTCCACTAACCTCGTTGACTATATCGACTCTCTGGAACACTGCACCAATAGCCTTAACCTTCTCCTTTGGATCTTCGACCGCGCAGAAGTCATTTTCTAGGACCGCCTCATCGGAATCGATGCCAACTGAAGTCATTAAGTGTTCGTTGTCTGTCGTCCTGGGAAGTCTTACGATTTGAATGTCGTTTTGATCTTTCCTCCGAAAGATTTTATTTACTTGCGGGAACATACCCGGGTTGTTGGATCGTACAGCCCGGATTTTGTTGCCCCAGTGCAAGCTTATAGCCAAGCTATAGTTTATTCGAATTAACTGTTGGAGGTTCTTGATTTCCGACTTCAATGCACTGACTTCCGCGTTTTGCGGATCTGTAAAACGCCTGTGCAAGAGTTTGAGTCTTGACAGCAGCCTACTTTTGTGCACGTGAAGTGCGTCGATGGTAGCGTTTCGATAAACATCGCTGTTGTCGATTTGAACTACCTTCGGAATTGTTTTGTCCATCGTACGTTTGATTACGTCGTCCATTTGTATGAGGTACCTGTCAACCTCTTCGTTCGTCAGGTTTCTGTTTGACGGCGGATTGATCCCATTCGAACGCAGTTCTGTGGATAAAGTCCTGGAGAAGCGTGGCCAGCGGGCCTTATTATAATTATAAGGGTGCCTCTGGACATACTCCTCCAGTCCTTTCACCTCGTTCGGGAGCTGAATAACTGCAAAGAGCCCGCAGTGATCACTCTCGTACTCAACAGCAGTTAGACAGTTCCGTGTGCGTCTTTCCACGTCTAGTATAGTCAGTCGTTTGTCTATCAGCATCAGATCCAGATAGGACCCGCTTTTAGGATACGATGGCCTATCGGTTGCTAGCAAATCTAGCTTGAACTCAACATTGTGTTCTACCAACCAGTTATACAATGAGGTCCCCCTGGTGTTATGCACCACGGTGCCCCACTCTATATGACTCGAGTTCAAGTCCCCAGCTACGATATAGTAGTTCTCCTTCGAGCTCAATCGAAGGCTAGTGAAAAGAGTATCGAGCTCTGAAATGAAATATTGGTTGATGCGTGACTTGTCAGTCGCATAGATAGCGATCACATAGACCCGCTTACCACCCCGAAGGGGGATGCGTGCAATACACGTTTCTATGGCCTGGAATCTCCGCACTTTACCGCTATACACGACCTTATGACAAAGGCCTTTTTTGATTAAGAGTGCGACTCCACCAGCTAGGTAGTTTCGATCTCTTCTAATGATATTGTAATTTTTGTACCTGAGTGGGTGCGTCTGGCTTAGCTTAGTTTCGCAAACCATCAACACATCAGGATTATGGGTCTGCAACAAGTTACCGAAATTTAATTTACGTTCAGGGCGGATCAGTGAATTCACATTCACTGCTAGAATTTTAAGGTTGCAGGCTGCCTGCGCAGCCATTATACCGATGTTGCGTGTGGCTCTCCAAACAGCGTCGAATAGATGAGGTCTATTCGCGCTGCTTGTTCTTGTAATTGGTTTTGGAACTGGGTTTGGAGTTGAGCGATCTGCCTCTGGATAGAGAGCAGGATCGTCTGCACATCCAAATTTGCTTCTGGTTGCCTGGTCACAGGGACCTGGGTAACTTTCGGCACTGTCTGTTGAACCGGTCGCCCAGCCGATGCCACTTGGGCATAGGAGACTGCCGGTGTAACAGTGGTAGCTGGAGCACGGGGCACTGGCCTCGCTTCTACCATTTTTCCTTTACGTTTGGCCTCTATTATTTTTCTGATCTCCTGGACCTTAGGACATCCCCGATAGTTAGCAGGGTGTCCGCTGGTCTTACAGAGCACGCACATCAGCTTGCTCCTGTCATCAACTTTATCGGTCCCTAAAGGACATTCCCCGCGATTGTGGGTTCCTGCGCATTTGACACAGCGAGACTGCATATTGCAGTTCGCCGCGGCATGCCCGAACCTCTGACAACGAACACACCGGAGTGTGTTCTTTGTCTTTTTTATTCTTTCCCATGTAACAGACAGAGTGCCTAAATGAGTAATTTTTTTTAGGCTCTCTAGTTTGCTGTCTGGGGTGACCTGCACTAGGAAGAAAGGAAGTTTCCTATTCTCCCTTCTCGATGCCGCAGTGATGAAGGGCTTAACCCCTACGACCTGGACATCGTCAGTCTGCGCTTGGCGCAGAACAGCGAGGATCTCATCGGGATCAGTATCAGGATCCACGTACTTGAGGAGCATGGTCTGCACCTTTTCCCCTTTCGGAGTGTACGAGAAAAACTCGGCCTCCGACTCCGCTAACCTTTCTTTGACTACGTGATAGTCTGCCATTGATAAGCAATGGACAGAGACACGTAGTGGACCCTTATACTTAATAAAATAAGAATTTTTCGTGACCAACTTGCATAGTATATCAACGTCTTTCGTCTCTAGTCCGAAGACGTTGATCGGAGGGCATCTCTCCTTTTTGGCTGGCTGCTGCTGTTGTGGTTGCTTCTGCTGCGGCTTCTTCTGCTGATATCGTTGTTGTTGCTGCTGCTGTTGTTTCGGCTGCTTCTTTGGCTGCTGCTTTGGCTGCTGCTATTGTTGTTGCTGCTGCTGCTTTTGTAGCTGCTGCTGTTTTTGTTGCTGCTGCTGCTTTGATTGCTGCTGTTGTTGTTGCTGCTGCTGTTTTTGTAGCTGCTGCTGTTGTTGGGCAGCCTCTTTAGCTGCTCTCCTGGCCCTTAGTTTGGTTTGGAGGGCTTGGATGTGGGCGTCAAGCTCCTCCCTCTCTTGCTGGCTCTTTTCCAGCTCCTCCCTGTCCTCTTCATCTTCATCCTCCGATTCAGAGGACGTCAGAGTGTGGAAGGGGTTCTCTCTCCCGCTGTAGGAGAATCTCCCCTCCCCCTCTGTCGACTCGTACTCAACGTCGTCGACCATTCTTGATGTTGCTGCTGCTGTTGTCTGTGCAGTTGTTGTTGTTGTCGTTACTGCTGCTGTTGTGTTTGCGGCTTTAGCCGCAATTCTTCCGTCACCTGATCCAAGACTGGACCGGCGCTTTACGAGGTTGGGCTGAGGCTGGAGCTTCTTCCTCCTCTTCTTCCTCCCCTATTCATTTGTTGACTGGTGGTCCGATGTTGAAGCCACCGGTACAATATCACCCGATTTCATGAGCTCGGGTCGCTCCACTGGCTCCATCACACTTATGACTCACACTTAGTGTCTCTACTTGATTTTAATTAAAAAAAAGATCGCACTGTTTCTGCGCGATTTGAACCCGGCACCGCGAATTCACTGGTGTTCACACTACTGCGGAGCTACCGATTGTTACGATCTTTTGGTGATAATTTCCGCACTTAACGTCTTACTACTTTCGCACTAAGTCGCCACGTCTGCACTTGGTGAAGGTCTGTGAACGACTGACGGCGAACACTCTACCGAGAAGCTACCGACTCTTATTTGATTTCAGTGTTATTTTCCGCACTTGTTAATTTACTACTTTCGCACTAAGTGTGAACGACTGAGGCCGGCCATAAGCCCTACACACTCGGCCGCACTGTTGTTACAAATTACACTGTCTTTTGCACTACTATGTTATCTTATTTATTACGTTTTAATTGCCTATTACGAAGTCGAAACACTTGTAAACTGTTCAGCTGTCTGTAGACGACTGAATATATAGAATATAAGAGAATATAAGAGATATTAATGAATTGGTGGATTCGATACATCCCTCTGTTCAATAAATAAGTAGCAAGACCCCTTCTTGGTTCAGAGAAAGACCTATTCTGGCTCCAAGAAATGATTCAGCGTCCAGAATCAATGAATTCATTTTAAGCAAGATCAACGGTGACGTACAAATTTATCGATCCATTGACACCGTTGTAAATACGGATGATTCGGTACATTTTCCAACAGAATTTTTAAATTCTACGAATACAGCAGGACTACCAGGGCACATAATTTTGCTTAGAAATTTGTGTCCTCCAAAGCTGTGCAATGGAACACGGTTACTGGTAACAGCTTTAAGACCTAATGTAATTGAAGCGATTATTATAACAGGACCAGGAACAGATGAGAATGTATTTATTCCACGATTACCGATAATACCTTTGGACTACCCATTTCTTTTTAAGAGTCTTCACTTTCAATTAAGTTGTTTTGCTATGACTATGAATAAGGCTCAAGGTCAAACAGTTAAATGCATATACATCCTACTAATTTTTACTAACAGATATGCACATTTGTAATAGTCTAGATATAACATATCAATGGTAAAGGATTTTCAATTACATTTGAAGTATGTAAATACATATGTGTATATTTAATATGAACTTACATTAATTATTTATTTAAAAAAATGGTTGTATGCACATGTACATATGTTTGCCTTTTACTTAAATCCGTTTAAGGTTAATTCTAATGACAATTTGCACACTAACTCTTTATGTTTGTACTTCATAAAAATGTTCTCAATGTCAATACTTTATTTGAAGGGGGTGTTTTTACTGTGTAAAAATCCCTTTCGTTATGTGGGAACGGTCCCCATAGTATCTCTTGAAGATTTTCACCTACTCTCGCACAAAAAAAGAAAAAGCCAAATGGATCATCACTTCATCAATTAGATTGTCAGCATTGAATTGTCCACCTGTTTTTTTAATTTATTTTGGGAATTGGGATGACGAAGTTGATCAAATGCGCACCATCTTCGAGAAATAATTGCTAACTTGCAAGTTTATTTTCACCAGCATAACGAATTGCTGACTGTTTAAAACGGCATTGGATAGAATGCCGTCGGACGAACATAGAATCGTCATAAGAGCTGACAAAATGCCTGCTGGACTCATAAACATGAACGTAATCTTACCAGGCATCGCGTCAGGAAATTCGAATGTCAACGCGTACGAAGTAGCGGGTACAGCTAGTATATATATATAATTGAAAGTGACTTTAAAGTTAAATCCCGAAACGTAAATAAGACCACTATCATCGTTCAAATGAGATGTCAAGATAAAGCTGTGAATGGGCTTCGAAATTCCGCCAAACTCAGGGAAATAGCATCATCCATCAACAATGATTTTCCATTTAACGTACGTCAAGGAGGATCTATGTTGATTGCGTTAATGAAGCCACTTCGCGACGAATATCCAAAGAAGAAAATTATACTGGGACACAGTCAGTTGTACTGAAGAAACAAATGTTTTGGTACTTCAAAGAGTTGACAAAGATTCTGGCTATAGTATTATTAGAGAATCAGACCTAATCATCGTACCAATCATCACAAGTCTGACAAATCTTAGCTTCGACCAAGCAGTGGTCAAAATCAGTCATTATGCCCATGTACAAAGCAGGCACAAAAAATCGTACAGACTACTCCACTCATAGCCATTTTGCAAACGGCAGAAAAGATTATGTGACAAAGTGTGCTTGATAAAATTTGTAGATTTATAGAAAAGCATATGGTGCTAAGTGAGAGTCAAAAAGCATTCTAAGAAAGAAAAACCACTGGCAAACTGTTGGGCAACTTTGCCGATCTCGTCAACCAAAGTCTAAATAAATTCCATCACGAGTTGGTGCTTGCTTGACTTTAGCAAACCTTTTGACACATTGAATCACCACAGAATTATAGAAGAACTCCATACTGTAGGCATTCGAGAAAATATAGCATACTGCATAGAAAATTATTTAAATGCTAGAAAATTAAGGTGTTAGTAAGTTATTCATGTGGGTCACCGTGGCGTAGTGGGTTAGTGCGTCGACTATCGCAACGAGGTCTTGTGCAACAGGGCTAATGTGAAAAGAGTAGACAATTTTATAATTTCACTAACGCGACGACACATTGCAAGGCGTATGATGTCTACCAACAGTCTGATCTTCGAACTTTATGTATCATGAGAGGGCGCGCTACACCGGCTTTATTCCACCTAAGGCTTTCCTCTATTTAGATTCGTTAAATCTGATTCAGGACATGAGTGGATGTCCTATAATCTTCCACGCTGTACGCCGAACAGTTGACATGCGACTCCACTATGAATCGGATATCGCTCGGGAACACGAGGATCAACTCCGGATCAGTAGAGCGATCCCCGCTCGAGATAGGAGAGTGCAAAGGAGCGGTACTTCTTTTGGTGGTTACACCAGAACCAGTCTCCGCCATCGCCAACGCCGGATAGTCGGTCTGTTGGTCAACAGCCCACTTACATAGATTTAAGTTAGGTTAAGTTAGACTAGGAAAAAAAAATAGAAAAAAAAAAAATAAAACACAACAAAAAACAAAAAAAACACAACAAAAAACAAAAAAAAAAGTGTACAAAGGCGTGTAGGTTATATATATCCAGCATATAAATAACTTATACGCCCTTGTACACACGTGCGCAATGTCACGGGCATAGTTTGAGTTAAGTAGAGTTAGGGTTAGTTAGTTTTAAGAAAATTAAAAAAAATGTTTAGAGCGCCAAGTTTTTCCTAAGTTTTCTTGGCCAGTAAGCAAAAAAAAATAATGATTGTCCATATGGACTGCAAAAAAACAATATTAGTAGTAGACGCCGAAAGGCAAATAGATAAGTAAGTTTAGGTTATTTTAGAGCACCTGCGAAGGGTCAGTAAGATACATTTTAAGAACATGAATTTTTGTCAGTTTTAAGAATCATGAATTTAAAAAATAAAAATTAATTTTAAAGTAAAAAAAAAAGTTAGTGCGTCGACTCCTACGCAGAGGGTGCCAGGTTCGATACCCGAACTAACCACCTTTCATATTCACGGCTCCACCTCTTTATTTTCTTTTTATTATTATATTATTATATTAAGTGAATCATGTATCATGTAAGAAATGTACAGCATAAGGTGTCACATAAGGCTCTAAACTTGGGTCGCTTTTGTGTGTACTCTGCACGAAAAATCTGCTAAAAGGTTTAATAAGTTGTTTTCCTTTCACTTGTGTGTCATCACACGGCAGTTGTCATTTTTCAGAAATCATTAGAGCACGCAGCAATACTACTCAAAACTGTATATACAAAAATAGGTCAATGGTGTCATGATAATCCACATCCGTAGTCTGCAGTACCCATCCTAAACACTTAGACCAGCTTCAGCTGTACTGATCCGCTGAATGTTGATATAATTGAAGTATCCAAAAATAAATATCTTGGCATTATCATCGACAATCACTTCACTTGCAATGGAAGTCATTATTTACAACGCACAGATATGTGTACTTCAGTACGGTGGTACTTGCGCTTGAAAAGAATGAAGTCCAATGGTACTAGTTTTTTTTGTTCCTTTATTCGACGAAGTAATAGTTTGTACTTACTTAAGTACATAAATAAAGACTTAAGTACTTGACCAGTACTTGCAAGTTATTTCAAGTACTTACTTGAAAGTAATGCTCCAGTACTTGAAAGTAATGCTCCAGTACTTGAAAGTACTGCTCAAGTATTTTAATAAAATCGACTTGTGCTTGGTTCATATAAAGTACCAGTAACGAGGTACTGAAGTACAACTACAATTGCAGGTTCTGGTGCTGATAATTGTACTTGCTTTTGTACAGCCCTGAATAAAGTAAATGAACATTCAATGTGTGCAGGTGGGAGGTTATGGTATAAGTTTTACGGACTCCAAATTGTTCGTTCAATTTGGCAAGTAGCGGCGACTACCTACACGCAAAATTCCCACATGCGATGAACACCACAAGTCTGCCGTGGGTGAGGAATCCTGTTATATTACAACGCAGATCCGTTTGATCCTCCACCTCATATCAGTAAGTGCTTTTGATACAGCATCGGATATGGCTGAAAAATATACTGCTGAGTGCTGCAAGGTTGTGTAAGAAGTAAGCCCTAAGTAAATTAGCATTAGGTGGAGAAAAGGTAATTTTGGGGAGAAGGTGATGCTGCCGATAAGTGTTCTGCAATTCGGACGGTGTGATCGTTTCGGATGGAGAATTGCTTATACTTAATTGTTTTGCAAATAAATTGTATTGGTCGTAGCGTTTTGGGAATCTGCGTCGACTAATACGCAATTGAACGTACGGTGAGTAGGTTTGATCACAGTACTACGAAAGTCGACATAAAACTATAAGTCCCTTCCCCTCGTGGGATAACATTAGCACACACAACATGAGTTGTTGCTTTAGAAGCCAGGGACTGGCTTTCTACGGAATGTAGCGACACCCATATTATATACAAGCTGGATGGACCCGCTTTGCTGGGTCCTTTAAACATGAAGTACGTACATAAGGATATACAATTTTTTCATGTGATAATATGGAATTAAGTGATGAAATAATATTTAATATTTATTTTGTATAATAATTTAATGATTGTGCGTACGTACAAAGTCTTAAGCTCTCATTTCAGACTACAATTACGATATATGTTAAAATATATAAGGTTGTGGCAAGACTAAAAAATATAAATATTTCATCATTTTAAGAACTAACTTTTCTAATAGGGTAAACTACCCAGTACAGAGGCCCCTTAAGGAAAGTTTTGACTTCGCTGCTCTCTTAAAATGAATTACTTATATATAAAAAAGTAACTGAATGTAAGTATATGACTCAAAGTTAATAAATTTCAATAAAATACAAAATTACACATGAGCCCGTACATTTTCCTAATTCGAGCACTTAGCGTACCCCATATAAATCATAGCGTAAGAATGGAATCATCGTTATTTTATAGTGTATTTATTTAAAAGGCAAGGGAAAATATATTATTAAATAAATTCATGACAAAAATTAACAAAAGCATTCAAAAACATAAAAAATTAACAAATAACATTAATAAAGTTATATTTTTTTTTTTTGTATCCATTCGTTTCTCCGTGGTATTTCAATGGGTTTTGAATGAATAAGAAACGGAAGCAATGAATAAGTCTTCGTTCCAAAACATAATTTTATTTGGAATATTAATTATAGAAATATCTATACATGTATTTACACGTTAAAAAACTATAACAGGCAACATAATTACAAAGTATCCTTGTTTGTATATGATTCTGTAGGAAACAGCATCAAAGAGGACAATTAAAATTTAGAAAAATAAAGGTTTTGTATATGTATGTAAACATCAAAAGTTTGCGTGTCCATTGACGGGTTTTTATAAATACCTTATTTAATCTTGAATCTATATTGATCAATCTAAGACGGTCGGGAAGAGGTACATTAACTTGGTTGTAAATAAATACCTACACAGACTTTTACAGTTCAAAGGGCACTATTTCTATGTGTAACAACCCTTATGACATAGCTTGGAATTCTTATAATTAAATACTTATCACACGATAATAAGAAATGGAATTAGTTAAAAGTCTATCTACATAAAATGCCGCCCGCCTCACTGGCTCCTATGGGATTTCCTTATTTTTTCGTTCCGGTAACAATCCCCCATTATATTTTGATAAATAACCATTTTTTCTTACTTTTTATTTTGATATGATAAAATAAGCATTATAATTCTTATATTAAGCCTTAATTAAGTAACTAAAAATGAAAGAAAGTAGTAATGTACATGAAGTAATTCGCGTGAATAGTTTTTTGTATTATTCGCATTCAAACTCAAACTGTTAACAATAAAAGCAATAAAACATTTATTCCGAATTGAACACAAAAAACGCGTTGAAAATTATTATATTATTATATTTTTTTATAAGATGTTCTTTTCTGGTATTTATGCAAAAATTACAGCAAGTCATTTAGCGTTAGCCAGAATACACTACGAGGAGGTAGACTTGCGTTGCATTCCACGCCCCAGTCAGGCAGTCAGTTTGTGAGAAAGTTAGACGTTAATTAGGAGTAGTCAATTAAATGTTAAAAGTACATACTAAAATTGTGTGTAAGTTTCGTCAGTGAAGTCAACGTTCGGACTAGAGTTACAATCGAGTTTGTTGAATTCGTCGTTGAGGGTGAAGGTTTGGCGATAGAGGTTGTTTTGACGGTAAAATATCCTCTAAGTTTTCAATGTGAACGGTGGGCGGAACGAATTCAATTAGTTGCAAATCCACACTTTGTTTCCATCTGATAAAACCTGGGCACACGTTTTTTACGTCTTGTGTTTATCTTAAGATGGATTAGAGGATGTTTAGCCGTCATTGCTTCTTCTTCTTCTTCATTTGGCGCTACTTTCCAGGGTGGACCTGGGCCTCAACCAACAAGCCTCTCCAGCTAGCACGGTCTCTGACTAGCTGTCTCCAGTGTCGCACGCCAAGTTGGTTGAGGTCCTTCTCCACCTGGGTGCGCCACCTTAAACGCGGGCGTCCTCTGTTGCGTTGTCCCACGGGTTCGGAGGAGAAGACTCTCCGGGCCGGAGCTGAGTTGTCCATACGCTCTACATAGCCTAGCCATCTTAGGCGTTGGATCCGAAGACGCCTGACTAGACTCATGTCGCTGTACAGCCCGTACAGTTCGTGATTGAATCTTCTCCTCCAGAAACCGTCAACGCAAACAGGACCAAAGATCGCACGCATAGCTTTTCTCTCGAAAATACCAAGGAGTTCCTCATCCGCTTTTGAGATTGTCTATGTCTCCGCGCCGTACAGCAGGACTGGGATGATCAAGGTCTTGTATAAGGTCAGCTTGGTCCTTCGAGAGATGGCTCTACTACTCAATTGCCTCTTGAGCCCATAGAAACAGCGGTTGGCAAGAGTTACTCTGCGTTTAATCTCGGTACTGATGTTGTTTGTACTGTTTACTGCGGAGCCGAGGTAGACGAAGTCCTTGACTACCTCGAAGTTATAGCTGCCCATTGTGATGCTCTGTCCAAGGCGTCGATGTTGTGTGTCCTTTCTTGATGACAGCATATACTTCGTTTTGCCCTCATTCACCGCTAGACCCATTTTAGCCGCCTCCGCCTCAATGCCAGCAAACGCCTCATTGACGGCTCGCTGTGTTCTGCCAATCACGTCAATGTCATCCGCGTATGCTAGCAGTTGTACGGACTTCTGGAAGATCGTGCCTCTAGTGTTGGCGAGTGAGTCTTACACGATCTTCTCCAGGATGATGCTTAAGAAATCACATGACAGCGCCGTCATCCTGCACCACCTGACGAGTTTGGCAGGAATGTCAAAACTAGACATGGCGTTGTATAGCTCGTCCCTATGCACGCTGTCATATGCGGCCTTGAAATCGACAAAAAGGTGGTGGGTGTCGATTTGCATTTCTTGGGTCTTTTCCAGGATCTGCTAGTGTGAAAATCTGGTCGATGGTGGACTTCCCTGGCCTGAAGCCACACTGATAAGGACCTATCAGGTTATTTATAAACGGCTTCAGGCGAGTACACAAAACGGCATGCCTTAAAGATTTCAGCGGACAGTCCGTCCGCACCGGCATCTTTGTTAGACTTCAGTCTTGATATTGCTATCTTGACCTCGTCAAAGTCGGGGGGACGGAATTCTCGTCGATCATCGTCCATGTTGAATGGAACATTCTGCCTGACACCGTTATTGGTGTCATCATCGCTGTTTAGCAGTCTGCAGAAGTGGTTCTTCCAAAATCTCATGATCGACTGCGACTCTACTACTAGTTGTCCATTCTCGTCCCGGCAGGCTTCTGTCCGAACCTTATATCCACTGGATAACTGTTTCACCCTCTGGTAAAACTTTCGGACATCGTTCCTACCGTAGCACCTCTCCATCTCCTCGATCGCGCGCTTCTCGTGCTCTTTCTTCTTTCTTCTGAGAAGCCGGGTCTCATCCCTTCGTCTCTGTTCGTAGAGCTCACGAACAGCTCTCGTCGTTCGTTGCAGCTTTGTTTTGTAGGCTTCCAGCTACAGCCTACACTCGTTGTCAAACCATGGGTTTTTTCTAGGTGGTGCCGTAAAACCCAGCACATCAGTGGCAGCATCTTTTATGGCTTCTTGACAATGCCTCCAATCTTCTTCGATTGTTTGCGCAGGTGGCGACGAACTTAGAGAGAGATTCCGGGAGACTCGATCGGCAAAGATCCTAGCAGTCCGTTGCGATTGTAGCTTTCCGACATCAAACCGTGGTGTCCTTTCTCGACTCCGTTGATCTCTTGATATCCGAGTTCTTACCTTGGCTACAACAAGAAAATGGTCCGAGTCGATGTTGGCTCTTCGGAACGTTCGAACATCAAGAATGCTGGAGGAGTGTCTGACGTCGATCGCAACATGATCAATCTGGTTGACGGTTGATTGATCGGGGGACCGCCAGGTCCCTTTATGGATGTTGAGGTTTGGGAACCGCGTGCTAGCTACAGAGAGATTACGTCCCGTGACAAAGTCCACCAGCCTGAGTCCGTTATCGGATGTAGTGTCGTGCAGGCTGTGTTTCCCGATGACTTTGGCAAAGATGTCTTCCTTACCCAGCTTTGCATTGAAATCTCCTAGAACGATCTTGGTGTCGAAGCTGGGGCACTGATCGTAGGTCCTTTCTAGGAGATCATAGAAGTCATCCTTGCTGTTGTCATCTTTGTCCTCTATCGGGGCGTGGGCGCAAATCAGGCTGATGTTCCCGAATTTAGCCTTGATGCGGATTGTTATGAGGCGTTCGCTTTTACAGACAAAGCTTAAGACTTTTTGCCTAAGTCTGCCTCGAACAACAAATCCACATCCAAATAAACGCCTCTCCCTGTTACAATCATCGTAGTAGATGTCGCAGTTTCTCATCCTCTTCTTGCCCAGCCCATTCCACTGCACTTCCTGGATTGCGGTGATGTCTGCTTTGTAGCAGTCCAGGGCCTCCGCGAGTTCTTCGGCTGCACGTGGTCTGTTAAGGGACCTAACATTCCACGTGCAGAACCGAAAATCGTTGTCCTTGTAACGTTTGCTGGGGTCGTCAATATTAATTCCGTCCGTAGCCGAGGCAGTTGGTTGTCTCTGAACCATAATATTCTTACGTGGTGAGGGCATTTTTTTGCTTTTGCTTTTGCTTTTTTTTGCTTATTCACAAAAAAAAATCAATTGATTCACTAACTACTTGCCTTACCACAAAGAGAAACAACGGTATAAAAGTTCAACGTTTGTTCGGTTATATTTTTTCATTATTATAAGTGAGTAGATATTACATACGTACAAATATACATATTTCGTACGGTTAAACTAATAGTAAACTTTCAGCAGAATGCACATGCGAATTTTTTCACCTTTTCATGTTCAATTTCAAAGCAACAGAGAAAATGGTGTTTGATGACCTACAGAATGCTGACAATTCATCGTTTGGAACCAAATTTGCAAGATTAAATGAAAATTGAATCCATCGGCTGGTCATCACAAAAGCGTGGCATGGGAACGCTAAATACGGTCCGTCAAGAATGCCCTGCATAGCGCGTATCCTACCCAGAATATAAACGATGAAACCTTAAGAAGTGAATTGTGTGAAGTGGAAGCTATTATTAACTCAAGACCGCTAACATTTGTATCAATCGAGCACTAAGATGAGATGAGGCACTTACACTAATCACATGCTTTTAGTATCCGCAGACGGCTACAAGTCTGCTTTTAATGATGGCGGTGAAATTTGACATATATGGCGGCGAACGCAAACGTTAGCTGATATGCTTTGGCGAAGATGGCTTAGTAAATATTCGACAGTATCTTCGGGGCGAAGCAAATGGCTCGTAAGATGCATCCTGTTTTGATCGGCAACATATTCATAACAGCCAATTAAAATCTTCCAAGAAGATGCTGGCCCAAAGGCAGGATAATTGAGATGATAAAACGCGCAGAGTGACAGTGCAGACCGTAATGGGTTTACAGAAGAGCCCGATCACCATGATTGCAGTTAAGGACGTCGGACCAGTTCCTGCATAATTTCCATATGAAAAAGAGAAGATTTTGAATTTTCAAGTAATAAGCATATATAAAAAAGCATTTGGAAATTGAAGGATTCAGTTGCAAAGAAGCGACCGCAGACATAGGAAGTCTACTTAAGGTTTTGAAGCTCTTAGCGACTAGCAAAAATAAAGTTGTACCCTTTGATGTTTAAAATTAAATAAAATGTAAATACAAACGAGTGAAGGGCCCTTCAACCGAGCGACTATTGTTTCTAACAAGGTCCTTCCTTGAACTAGCAACGTTCGATATCATGCAAGTGTCAACTTCTGACCATTAGCGGTTTGTACCGCTTATCGCAATCGACATCAATCGCGATTTTATTGTTTTCAGTGGTGGGTGGGGTGTCTCCTGATCTATTGTCATTCTCATACTCGCCACCTTTCTTGCTAATTCATCAGCTCTTACTATGCCCGGAATACCCTTGTGCCCGAGGATCCAACACAGGGTAAGATTTTACGGCAGAGTTTTACCATCTTGGAGTTTCTTGTTGGTCTGTCCAGAGCTTTTATGGCTTCTTTATTGCCTCCAATGGGGGGTGAATTGCTGCCGATGGCAGACCCGCCCCATCTCTTGCTACTTCGTCAGCTCTTTCATTGCCTGGAATACACTTGTGCCTGCATAGGGTGAGATTGCATCTGATCGCCATCTCTTACAGATAGACGGCAAAGGTTTACCATCTTGGATTTGACTATCTATGTGTAAAACAATAGATAAGCCGCCTATCGGAATCGTTGATAGTCGGTGGGCAGCCTGATGAACAGCTGTTACTTCTGCTTGGAATATGCTGCAGTAATGCGGCAGCCGGATGGATATAGAAATATCTGGCGAACGGAGCCTGTTCCCTCATCCGAATTGGTACTGTCTGTGTAGATTTCCATAGCAGCCGGGTTACGGATCTTATCAATTCTTCTCTCGTAGGAATTAAGGTGTTATGCTTAATTTCGAAGACTAGTATAGGCGTCATATAGTCTGTTAATATAGACCTTCGAAATTTGTAGTATCTCCGCGTTCCCTTTGCTATGTTTCTCTCTTGTAGTTGTGAGGGTAGCTATTAGTAGATGTTCATATCAAAGATAAAATAAACAGGCAATAAATAAGAGGTAATTAAATTAAATAAAATACAGGTACTTATCTATGAGAAGGAAATGCAGACTCACTTCCAGCCCGGCCGTGGGCGTTTTTCTGAGAGCTCTGGTAACACAAATGCATGCTGACCTTTGTATTTTACTTAGGTTAGGCTGGAGTGGCTGACTATTTAAAAGGTAGCCACACTTAGGCCATAGGTAGGCCCGTTCTGCAATCACAAGGATCTAGTAGATCCTAAGCCGTAAACCATCTGGAGCATTTGATAAAGTGATGGAGCTGACTGATGCTGATCTCTCTTAGTTCAGTCTACAGTATAAAAAGTAGTATAAAAATATCGTGCGTCCAGGTCACTAAGTCTGCGAAATGAGAGGACATTACAGTTGCAAAGGTGGGGTGATGGTTTGGTTTCTTCTTCCTCCTCAGCTCTGCAGCTCTTACAAATAGTTAAAGGGTATACCTAGTCTTGAGGCGTGAATTCCAAGGGAACAGTGCCCGGTTATGACGCCAATGAGAGTTCTGTGGTGTGGCCTGCTCATTCTAATTACCGCGCGAGAAATGTATTTTATTTTCAATTGAATAAAAAAAACCAAAACGAGTAAGAAGCAAAGAACACTTCATTACTTTCTGGATGACGGTGCAATACGAACTGACAAAACAACCAAAACAATCATTCATCGTCGGTGCGGTGAACGATCAAGTGAGCTGATTTAGTCATTACTCCCGAGTTGCTGATCAATATAGGTCAGCAAAAATGCATCGGTTGTATTTCTGACGATTTGCTCAATCATTCGTTCACCGCAAACAATATGCTGATTACCTTGCTGTTGGTTTCACAAAGTCCATATTGCGGTAATTAGTCCGTTTCAACTCCTCCTTCCTTTAATTCAAAACTCTCCTGAGTTTTTACAATTTCATTACATGGGTTGATTTGAATAGGAGTTTTCGCATTTCATGTTACATTTTCTACATGAATTTTTACAAGTTTCTGTTTACGGTATATAATTGCTACAAAAATCATTATTACAACTTTTATTAATATGATTGGCGTAACGTAGTATGTATTTGCTCTGTGAAACTTTAGTTCTGTGATTGAATTTATATTTTGCATGTTTTCCAGAGTAAAACTATTAAATGTTAGGGTATTGCTTTATGAAATATTCTTTTCTGATTCATAATGAAGCTTATGAATAACTTCTATGGGTCTCGCATTTATTAGCTGGTTTCCAATTTTTAATGAACAATTATGTATTTGAATCAAAGCGTGAGTAAATGCAACATTTCTGTCATCGCAATTGTTTTCCATATTTACATTGTTTGCATTTATTATAACGTATATCAGTATTATCGTTTATATCTTCTATTATGAGTTGGTTAGTTATTGTGACTGACAATTATTTCTCCTTAAACAAGCCCTTCTTTGCAATTGTGTTTAGAATAACATCTAACTTATTTTCTAGGATCTTAAGTTTCAACAAAATTTCCATTTTATATAATCATTTTAGGAAAGTCCTTTGAATGGCGGTAATATTGTTGGTGTTGGAAACAGACTGCCTGTCCCCATCGAATAAATATTTGAAGTTCAGGATATTATCTGAGAATTGTTTATTTACTTGAATCTGAATTTATTTCTAAGTTATCAATATATGATTTTATGTCTTGACGGGCATTGTTGTCCATGGTACCAATAAACCGTTTCTCTTCGTTCCCTATTATAGTAATAAGCCCTCTCTTCTGTCGTTTGACCTCATGTGGCAGAATCGCTGATGTTTTTGTACAGACAAGGTCGATTTCTGTCAGCACTTCTTGATCTTCGTCAGGTTGTAGGTGTTGCCTGAGTTTTGAAGCTATTGCACGAAGGGAATCCATGTCAATGATGTGAAAAGTGGTTTGGGTGCTCTCTACTAGTTACACAGTTCCCATATTTACTACCGTGAAGCCATTATTTGTTTCAATTGGTTGTAAGATTAGATTGGCTGCTGTCAACTGAATCAGCATTAACATTACTGGTATTATGGCCCAAACCTGGAATTTTAGATGCTATTTTAATATTGGAACTATGTACATTATCGAGACGAATTTTCCTGAAATAAGGTTCATCTTTATGTCTAGTATGCATATAGTTTTTAACGAATCCTTCGGACCTAGTTTCTATATAATCTTCACGTTTTAAGATTTTTTGTACGTCTTTATTCATAAACTTAGCATTCTTGGGTGAAGTACCTATAGTGTTGTGGTATCTATTGTTATATAGAGTGAAGGAACGAACAATTTTTGTATGTGTTGATATGTCTTTATCCCTTATTGTGTGTATGATTTCTAGAATGGTTGAGTGTAGCCTTTCAATATCAGATCTTCTCGTATGAGAGTTAGGTTTCGTGAAGTGAATTTCGAATCCTTGTTCTCGTAAGAATTCTAAAATATTTGCATATTTGCTTCCAAACTTTCTCTTTTGTGATTTTTTCTTGTTAATCTGTATACAAATCCTTCTTAGTCAACTTGTCAATGAATGTCAAGTAAATTTGTTTACTCTAGTGAAATATGTCCATGTGTATGATGTCGTTACGTTAAGTTGGAGTTTCTGTCAATTGAAATTTGGGTCTTATCGGTCTCCTATCATATTTACTAGCTAAACAAGTTTGACAATTGCCAACTATCCTATGAATATGTTTAATAAGTTTTGGATAGTTTTTTATTAGTCTTAAACGTATGGTATGTTTTTATAATGCCCGAATGGCTGCTTTCCTTGGTGTGATATGCTGATATTTGTTTTTTAACTTCTTCTTCATTCCTTATATCTTTAGCTGTGAGAGTGTATTTATGGAATGTTACTTGTCGGTTTTGTCGGAATAGAGATATCAATACCCTCTCTATTTTGCTATACTCATGGTCATTAAGATTTGTGTCAATTCCCACTTTCGCTTTTGTTATGGTTTTAAGGAACAAGTTTTTCCAGCATGTCTGATCTTCAGACATATCAACTTGTATAATTTCCCTTCCATATATCATTTCTATTTCTTTTGTTACATTATAAACTAATATCAGCTGAGTCTTATAGTTATTTACTATTTCTTCTTTTATTTGAAATTTGTCCAACGATTGGTTCTGTGTGGTATATGGATTCGTTGCTGCTTCTTCCTCAAATTTATTTACTTCTTCCATTCTGCTTAATAAATCTGCGATTTAGTTCTCTTTCCCCTTGATATACTCAATTTCATAGTTGAACTTAGATAATTTCAAGAGCCATCTTTGATTTCTTTGGGAAAATTGTTTTCCGTTATACTTTTTACTTAAGCATTTTATTGGTTGATGGTCGGTTACTATTTTAAATTTGCTACACCACAGGTATGGTCTAAAATATGTGACAGACCATACAATGGCTAAAAATTCTTTGTCCGTTACTGAATAATTTTGCTCGTGTTCGTTAAGTGTTCTTGATGCACAACTCAATGGTAGTTATTCTTGTGTCAATACTGCACCAAGTGCATGGTTAGAGGCATCAGTGAACACTGTAAACTGTTTGTCGAAGCCCGGATATTTGAGTATTAAGTGATTGACGATTTTTAATTTGAGCGCCTCAGACGCCTGAATATAATCTGGATCGTTAACATTGATTTTATTGTTCTTTTTCAGGTACTTGATCATGGGGTGCGCTATTTTCGAGTTGTCTTCCACGAATTTTCTGTAAAACCCTGTAGCTCGAAGAAAACCTTTTAGTTGTTTCTCTGTAGTTTCGGTCTCTGTATTTTCGGCTCTTGTTTTGTGGAAAATATCAATACATCGTCCAGGTATATAACACAGATTTTATTGATGTAATCTCTTAGTATTTCGTTCATTAGCCCTTGGATTGCCGCTGAAGCATTTTTTTAAACCAAAAGGCATTCGGGTGTATTCAAATAAACCATTTGGTGTGACAAATGCACTTTTATGAATATCCCTATTATTCATTTTAATTTGATGCTAACTTTGGCCAGGTCTAATGTGGTGAAATACTGTGCCCGCTCTAATTTATCCAATATGCTCTCTATATTGGGTAAGGGGTATTTGTCATCGATAGTAATTTCAGTCAGTTCCAATAATCGACACATATTCTGAATTTCCCTATTCGTCTTTTTTTTCACTACCACCGCTATCGGAGATGCAAATCTACTGTTTTGATTTCCTGACTATTCCTGGGCGTTCCATTTCTTCCACCTGTCTTTTCACTTCTTAGACGTAGACGCTAAAGTTTTGAGCTAAGGTATTATATATATAAGTGATTTCATGCATTGTACTGTCTGTATTTCTTATATACCTCTTTATATACCAAGTGTTGATATTTTTTGAAATTTTAGTAACTGCTTCTTTTTCTTCGTTATTTAACTCTTCAGTATTTGTGTAATTATTTCTTAGAGTGGAAATTTCATAAGTTTGGGCTATTTCTTCTATTTCTTAGTTTTCCAAGAAGAATTTAAGTCTTGTGGTGTTGTTCAAACTTAAGTATGATTCGGTAAGGTTTAGTTCTTCAACATTTTTAGAGACAAAATCCATCCCCAATAGCAAATCGTACGAGTTTCTTTCTTATGCCATCTTATACCATTTAAATTTATATTCGCTTCCCATATCCTCTTACTATTGATTAAACTTATTGTAGAACCTGTGTCTATTAGTGCTTTATATACATTACTGTTACTGATGAGGTTATTGTAAATTTTGTTTCCGATGCTTAATTCAGAAAAAAATCTGGTTCTATAGAACTTATTTCGTGGTCTTCCTAATATTATCTATATTTTTGGGGTGAGAGTTTTGTGATCTATTTTGAAATTGCCTTGGTGGATTAAAGCCATTGTGCCTAGTTGTGAAGGCATTCTGATATCTACTACTGGTTGGGTTTCTGAAATTGGCTTTTCTGTTCTCAATGGACACTATTGGATGAATTATTAGCTTGAGTTGCTCTCCAGGCTGCGTCGAATATGTGGGTTTGTTTGGATTAAGGTTATTATATTGCTTATTAAAAGGTTCTCGATTGTGTCTATGTTGTGTCATGGCCAACATATCTCAATAATATCCGTTTGATTTCCTTAATATTGTACAGCTCTGTAATTTCTATACCTAAATTACCGGATAATAAGTCTTCTATTTATGATATTAAGATCATTAGTAATTTATTTCTAAAAATTTCCTGAGTATCTTGAAATATATACAGGACATTTAATTCACTTATGAAATAGTCTACATTATCACATAACTAGCTATACCCGCGACTTCGTACGCGTAGACATTCGAATTTCCTGACGCGATGCCTGGTAAGATTACGTTTCTTTTTATGAGTCTAGCAGGCATTATGTCAGCTCTTATGACAATTCTATGATCGTCCGACGGCATTCTGTCCAATGCCGTTTTAAACAGTCAGCAATCCGTTATGCTGATGAAAATAAACTTGCAAGCCAGAAATTATTTCTCGAGGATGGTGCGCGTTTGATCAATTTCGTCATTGCAATTCCCACGAAAATATATTTAAAAAACAGGTGGACAATTCAATGCCGACAATCTAACTTGTTGAAGTGATGATCCATTTGGCATTTTCTTTTTTTGTGCGAGAGTAGGTGAAAATCTTCAAGAGATACTATGTGGACAGTTACAAACATACCGAAAGGGATTTTTACACAGTAAAAACACCCCCTTCAAATAAAGTATTGACATTGAGAACATTTTTATGAAGTACAAACATAAACAGTTGTAGAATTAGCCTTAAACGGATTTAAATAAAAGGCAAACATATGTACATGTGCATACAACCATTTTTTTAAATAAATAATTACTATATGCAAATTTTCCTGCTTATTTACTCATGAGCAGGCTACGTATAGTTGTCCATGGGAAAAGCATTCATTGTTCAAATCAATACCGGTACATTTAACTGTTTGACCTTGAGCCTTATTCATAGTCATAGCAAAACAACTTAATTGAAAACTGAAGCCTTTTAAAAAGAAATGGGTAGTCCAAAGGTATCATCGGTATTCGTGGAATAAATACATTCTCATCTGTTCCTGGTCCTGTTATAGTAATCGCTTCAATTACATTAGGTGTAAAAGCTGTTACCAGTAACCTTGTTCCATTGCACGGCTTTGGAGGGCACAAAATTCTAAGCAAAATTATTGGCACTCCAACTTTTAAGAAAATGTCCAGACACAGTTCGTCACTGTGTCCAGACGTGCTTACTTCTTGCTCCGTGTTAAGTCTTTATTTTAAAATAACGAAATGTTCGAAAATTGTGCTAAATGTGATGGAAACATTAATAATAGCTATATTGTATGTGGTGGAGTTTGTGGCTTAAAATTCCATGATAAACGTGCAATATCGTCGGAAAATGCATTAAAATTTATTAAATCCGGCATAAACTATTCGTGGAAACTATTCGCTAGTGTTCCTGTACTTGGTTTAGTGTGTAAAATTACGGAACTAACTAAATTTGTTCAATGTTTGCAAGTGGAAAACAAATCGTTAAAAAACAATATAATCACAAATCCACCTGAACCACTTGTGTTACCACCTTCAAGTACCAGGAAAAAAAAAAAATAAAAATGCCCTACAAAACCAATACGAATGCCAGAAATGCAGAAACGCAAGAAATAAACAATGCCGTGAGTGAAAATGAAATTACAGCTGTTAGTCTCTTACAGATAGACGGCAAAGGTTTACCATCTTGGATTTGACTATCTATGTGTAAAACAATAGATAAGCCGCCTATCGGAATCGTTGATAGTCGGTGGGCAGCCTGATGAACAGCTGTTACTTCTGCTTGGAATATGCTGCAGTAATGCGGCAGCCGGATGGATATAGTAATATCTGGCGAACGGAGCCTGTTCCCTCATCCGAATTGGAACTGTCTGTGTAGATTTCCATAGCAGCCGGGTTACGGATCTTATCAATTCTTCTCTCGTAGGAATTAAGGTGTTATGCTTAATTTCGAAGACTAGTATAGGCGTCATATAGTCTGTTAATATAGACCTTCGAAATTTGTAGTATCTCCGCGTTCCCTTTGCTATGTTTCTCTCTTGTAGTTGTGAGGGTAGCTATTAGTAGATGTTCATATCAAAGATAAAATAAACAGGCAATAAATAAGAGGTAATTAAATTAAATAAAATACAGGTACTTATCTATGAGAAGGAAATGCAGACTCACTTCCAGCCCGGCCGTGGGCGTTTTTCTGAGAGCTCTGGTAACACAAATGCATGCTGACCTTTGTATTTTACTTAGGTTAGGCTGGAGTGGCTGACTATTTAAAAGGTAGCCACACTTAGGCCATAGGTAGGCCCGTTCTGCTATCACAAGGATCTAGTAGATCCTAAGCCGTAAACCATCTGGAGCATTTGATAAAGTGATGGAGCTGACTGATGCTGATCTCTCTTAGTTCAGTCTAAAGTATAAAAAGTAGTATAAAAATATCGTGCGTCCAGGTCACTAAGTCTGCGAAATGAGAGGACATTACAGTTGCAAAGGTGGGGTGATGGTTTGGTTTCTTCTTCCTCCTCAGCTCTGCAGCTCTTACAAATAGTTAAAGGGTATACCTAGTCTTGAGGCGTGAATTCCAAGGAAACAGTGCCCGGTTATGACGCCAATGAGAGTTCTGTGGTGTGGCCTGCTCATTCTAATTACCGCGCGAGAAATGTATTTTATTTTCAATTGAATAAAAAAAACCAAAACGAGTAAGAAGCAAAGAACACTTCATTACTTTCTGGATGACGGTGCAATACGAACTGACAAAACAACCAAAACAATCATTCATCGTCGGTGCGGTGAACGATCAAGTGAGCTGATTTAGTCATTACTCCCGAGTTGCTGATCAATATAGGTCAGCAAAAATGCATCGGTTGTATTTCTGACGATTTGCTCAATCATTCGTTCACCGCAAACAATATGCTGATTACCTTGCTGTTGGTTTCACAAAGTCCATATTGCGGTAATTAGTCCGTTTCAACTCCTCCTTCCTTTAATTCAAAACTCTCCTGAGTTTTTACAATTTCATTACATGGGTTGATTTGAATAGGAGTTTTCGCATTTCATGTTACATTTTCTACATGAATTTTTACAAGTTTCTGTTTACGGTATATAATTGCTACAAAAATCATTATTACAACTTTTATTAATATGATTGGCGTAACGTAGTATGTATTTGCTCTGTGAAACTTTAGTTCTGTGATTGAATTTATATTTTGCATGTTTTCCAGAGTAAAACTATTAAATGTTAGGGTATTGCTTTATGAAATATTCTTTTCTGATTCATAATGAAGCTTATGAATAACTTCTATGGGTCTCGCATTTATTAGCTGGTTTCCAATTTTTAATGAACAATTATGTATTTGAATCAAAGCGTGAGTAAATGCAACATTTCTGTCATCGCAATTGTTTTCCATATTTACATTGTTTGCATTTATTATAACGTATATCAGTATTATCGTTTATATCTTCTATTATGAGTTGGTTAGTTATTGTGACTGACAATTATTTCTCCTTAAACAAGCCCTTCTTTGCAATTGTGTTTAGAATAACATCTAACTTATTTTCTAGGATCTTAAGTTTCAACAAAATTTCCATTTTATATAATCATTTTAGGAAAGTCCTTTGAATGGCGGTAATATTGTTGGTGTTGGAAACAGACTGCCTGTCCCCATCGAATAAATATTTGAAGTTCAGGATATTATCTGAGAATTGTTTATTTACTTGAATCTGAATTTATTTCTAAGTTATCAATATATGATTTTATGTCTTGACGGGCATTGTTGTCCATGGTACCAATAAACCGTTTCTCTTCGTTCCCTATTATAGTAATAAGCCCTCTCTTCTGTCGTTTGACCTCATGTGGCAGAATCGCTGATGTTTTTGTACAGACAAGGTCGATTTCTGTCAGCACTTCTTGATCTTCGTCAGGTTGTAGGTGTTGCCTGAGTTTTGAAGCTATTGCACGAAGGGAATCCATGTCAATGATGTGAAAAGTGGTTTGGGTGCTCTCTACTAGTTACACAGTTCCCATATTTACTACCGTGAAGCCATTATTTGTTTCAATTGGTTGTAAGATTAGATTGGCTGCTGTCAACTGAATCAGCATTAACATTACTGGTATTATGGCCCAAACCTGGAATTTTAGATGCTATTTTAATATTGGAACTATGTACATTATCGAGACGAATTTTCCTGAAATAAGGTTCATCTTTATGTCTAGTATGCATATAGTTTTTAACGAATCCTTCGGACCTAGTTTCTATATAATCTTCACGTTTTAAGTTTTTTTAGTGCGTCTTTATTCATAAACTTAGCATTCTTGGGTGAAGTACCTATAGTGTTGTGGTATCTATTGTTATATAGAGTGAAGGAACGAACAATTTTTGTATGTGTTGATATGTCTTTATCCCTTATTGTGTGTATGATTTCTAGAATGGTTGAGTGTAGCCTTTCAATATCAGATCTTCTCGTATGAGAGTTAGGTTTCGTGAAG
This sequence comes from Eristalis intricaria, assembly GCA_964034865.1. NCBI lineage: Eukaryota > Metazoa > Arthropoda > Insecta > Diptera > Syrphidae > Eristalis > Eristalis intricaria. Next base: position 60,317,150 of record OZ035873.1, on the reverse strand, counting down.
TGAATTTCGAATCCTTGTTCTCGTAAGAATTCTAAAATATTTGCATATTTGCTTCCAAACTTTCTCTTTTGTGATTTTTTCTTGTTAATCTGTATACAAATCCTTCTTAGTCAACTTGTCAATGAATGTCAAGTAAATTTGTTTACTCTAGTGAAATATGTCCATGTGTATGATGTCGTTACGTTAAGTTGGAGTTTCTGTCAATTGAAATTTGGGTCTTATCGGTCTCCTATCATATTTACTAGCTAAACAAGTTTGACAATTGCCAACTATCCTATGAATATGTTTAATAAGTTTTGGATAGTTTTTTATTAGTCTTAAACGTATGGTATGTTTTTATAATGCCCGAATGGCTGCTTTCCTTGGTGTGATATGCTGATATTTGTTTTTTAACTTCTTCTTCATTCCTTATATCTTTAGCTGTGAGAGTGTATTTATGGAATGTTACTTGTCGGTTTTGTCGGAATAGAGATATCAATACCCTCTCTATTTTGCTATACTCATGGTCATTAAGATTTGTGTCAATTCCCACTTTCGCTTTTGTTATGGTTTTAAGGAACAAGTTTTTCCAGCATGTCTGATCTTCAGACATATCAACTTGTATAATTTCCCTTCCATATATCATTTCTATTTCTTTTGTTACATTATAAACTAATATCAGCTGAGTCTTATAGTTATTTACTATTTCTTCTTTTATTTGAAATTTGTCCAACGATTGGTTCTGTGTGGTATATGGATTCGTTGCTGCTTCTTCCTCAAATTTATTTACTTCTTCCATTCTGCTTAATAAATCTGCGATTTAGTTCTCTTTCCCCTTGATATACTCAATTTCATAGTTGAACTTAGATAATTTCAAGAGCCATCTTTGATTTCTTTGGGAAAATTGTTTTCCGTTATACTTTTTACTTAAGCATTTTATTGGTTGATGGTCGGTTACTATTTTAAATTTGCTACACCACAGGTATGGTCTAAAATATGTGACAGACCATACAATGGCTAAAAATTCTTTGTCCGTTACTGAATAATTTTGCTCGTGTTCGTTAAGTGTTCTTGATGCACAACTCAATGGTAGTTATTCTTGTGTCAATACTGCACCAAGTGCATGGTTAGAGGCATCAGTGAACACTGTAAACTGTTTGTCGAAGCCCGGATATTTGAGTATTAAGTGATTGACGATTTTTAATTTGAGCGCCTCAGACGCCTGAATATAATCTGGATCGTTAACATTGATTTTATTGTTCTTTTTCAGGTACTTGATCATGGGGTGCGCTATTTTCGAGTTGTCTTCCACGAATTTTCTGTAAAACCCTGTAGCTCGAAGAAAACCTTTTAGTTGTTTCTCTGTAGTTTCGGTCTCTGTATTTTCGGCTCTTGTTTTGTGGAAAATATCAATACATCGTCCAGGTATATAACACAGATTTTATTGATGTAATCTCTTAGTATTTCGTTCATTAGCCCTTGGATTGCCGCTGAAGCATTTTTTTAAACCAAAAGGCATTCGGGTGTATTCAAATAAACCATTTGGTGTGACAAATGCACTTTTATGAATATCCCTATTATTCATTTTAATTTGATGCTAACTTTGGCCAGGTCTAATGTGGTGAAATACTGTGCCCGCTCTAATTTATCCAATATGCTCTCTATATTGGGTAAGGGGTATTTGTCATCGATAGTAATTTCAGTCAGTTCCAATAATCGACACATATTCTGAATTTCCCTATTCGTCTTTTTTTTCACTACCACCGCTATCGGAGATGCAAATCTACTGTTTTGATTTCCTGACTATTCCTGGGCGTTCCATTTCTTCCACCTGTCTTTTCACTTCTTAGACGTAGACGCTAAAGTTTTGAGCTAAGGTATTATATATATAAGTGATTTCATGCATTGTACTGTCTGTATTTCTTATATACCTCTTTATATACCAAGTGTTGATATTTTTTGAAATTTTAGTAACTGCTTCTTTTTCTTCGTTATTTAACTCTTCAGTATTTGTGTAATTATTTCTTAGAGTGGAAATTTCATAAGTTTGGGCTATTTCTTCTATTTCTTAGTTTTCCAAGAAGAATTTAAGTCTTGTGGTGTTGTTCAAACTTAAGTATGATTCGGTAAGGTTTAGTTCTTCAACATTTTTAGAGACAAAATCCATCCCCAATAGCAAATCGTACGAGTTTCTTTCTTATGCCATCTTATACCATTTAAATTTATATTCGCTTCCCATATCCTCTTACTATTGATTAAACTTATTGTAGAACCTGTGTCTATTAGTGCTTTATATACATTACTGTTACTGATGAGGTTATTGTAAATTTTGTTTCCGATGCTTAATTCAGAAAAAAATCTGGTTCTATAGAACTTATTTCGTGGTCTTCCTAATATTATCTATATTTTTGGGGTGAGAGTTTTGTGATCTATTTTGAAATTGCCTTGGTGGATTAAAGCCATTGTGCCTAGTTGTGAAGGCATTCTGATATCTACTACTGGTTGGGTTTCTGAAATTGGCTTTTCTGTTCTCTATGGACACTATTGGATGAATTATTAGCTTGAGTTGCTCTCCAGGCTGCGTCGAATATGTGGGTTTGTTTGGATTAAGGTTATTATATTGCTTATTAAAAGGTTCTCGATTGTGTCTATGTTGTGTCATGGCCAACATATCTCAATAATATCCGTTTGATTTCCTTAATATTGTACAGCTCTGTAATTTCTATACCTAAATTACCGGATAATAAGTCTTCTATTTATGATATTAAGATCATTAGTAATTTATTTCTAAAAATTTCCTGAGTATCTTGAAATATATACAGGACATTTAATTCACTTATGAAATAGTCTACATTATCACATAACTAGCTATACCCGCGACTTCGTACGCGTAGACATTCGAATTTCCTGACGCGATGCCTGGTAAGATTACGTTTCTTTTTATGAGTCTAGCAGGCATTATGTCAGCTCTTATGACAATTCTATGATCGTCCGACGGCATTCTGTCCAATGCCGTTTTAAACAGTCAGCAATCCGTTATGCTGATGAAAATAAACTTGCAAGCCAGAAATTATTTCTCGAGGATGGTGCGCGTTTGATCAATTTCGTCATTGCAATTCCCACGAAAATATATTTAAAAAACAGGTGGACAATTCAATGCCGACAATCTAACTTGTTGAAGTGATGATCCATTTGGCATTTTCTTTTTTTGTGCGAGAGTAGGTGAAAATCTTCAAGAGATACTATGTGGACAGTTACAAACATACCGAAAGGGATTTTTACACAGTAAAAACACCCCCTTCAAATAAAGTATTGACATTGAGAACATTTTTATGAAGTACAAACATAAACAGTTGTAGAATTAGCCTTAAACGGATTTAAATAAAAGGCAAACATATGTACATGTGCATACAACCATTTTTTTAAATAAATAATTACTATATGCAAATTTTCCTGCTTATTTACTCATGAGCAGGCTACGTATAGTTGTCCATGGGAAAAGCATTCATTGTTCAAATCAATACCGGTACATTTAACTGTTTGACCTTGAGCCTTATTCATAGTCATAGCAAAACAACTTAATTGAAAACTGAAGCCTTTTAAAAAGAAATGGGTAGTCCAAAGGTATCATCGGTATTCGTGGAATAAATACATTCTCATCTGTTCCTGGTCCTGTTATAGTAATCGCTTCAATTACATTAGGTGTAAAAGCTGTTACCAGTAACCTTGTTCCATTGCACGGCTTTGGAGGGCACAAAATTCTAAGCAAAATTATTGGCACTCCAACTTTTAAGAAAATGTCCAGACACAGTTCGTCACTGTGTCCAGACGTGCTTACTTCTTGCTCCGTGTTAAGTCTTTATTTTAAAATAACGAAATGTTCGAAAATTGTGCTAAATGTGATGGAAACATTAATAATAGCTATATTGTATGTGGTGGAGTTTGTGGCTTAAAATTCCATGATAAACGTGCAATATCGTCGGAAAATGCATTAAAATTTATTAAATCCGGCATAAACTATTCGTGGAAACTATTCGCTAGTGTTCCTGTACTTGGTTTAGTGTGTAAAATTACGGAACTAACTAAAAAAAACAAATCGTTAAAAAACAATATAATCACAAATCCACCTGAACCACTTGTGTTACCACCTTCAAGTACCAGGAAAAAAAATAAAATAAAAATGCCCTACAAAACCAATACGAATGCCAGAAATGCAGAAACGCAAGAAATAAACAATGCCGTGAGTGAAAATGAAATTACAGCTGTTAGTGAAGAGTTTACTGAACCTACGAATCCGTAATGGAATACAGTGTATAAGAAACGGAGCACAAAAAAACTTCGAAAAGTCATAGGCAAAGACACTGCTTACACTGAAGTGGAAGTCATATCAGAGAAGAAATGGCTTCATCTCTCCCGTGTCCCAACAACCACCAAAGCGTATTCTATCATGTCATATGCATCGAAGAAACTCAATGTTCCAACAAGTCTTCTCTCATATCTCCCTCTCTACAAAAGAGATGCGGATCTGTCGACGTTTAAATTTATTAGTTTTCGTCTTGGTGTTCCCGTATGCATCTTGAGCGATGCTATGAAAGCTGACAACTGGCCCTTGAATGTTCGTGTGAGAGAGTTCCGTTTTTTACCAAAAAACGAGAGCGCGCCCAATGCAGAGATCTGAATGAGCAGATTTGTTCTCATTCTGATATGTTCCCAAATAACCTTAGCATATACTACCAAAATACAGGGGGAATGAGAACTAAAATTAGAGATGTGTCACTTGCAATTTCTCTTCATGAGTATGATGTTATCGTTCTCACGGAAACTTGGCTGAATAATGATTTCTTAATGGCTGAACTCTTCGATCGCTATTACACAGTCCACCGCATTGATCGTCCTGCTGAAAGTTGTCATCTCCGTGGAGGAGGAGTATTAATTGCCGTGAACTCAACTTTATGTATGAATGTCATTTCTCTTCCGTTTGGCGACTTTACTAGTGAGCAACTTTGTGTCTCTGTGGATATCAATAGAAAGGAAGCAGAGCGCCAAGAAATGTTCTTCGTCGTTAGCTATATACCACCAAATAGATACTTAGATGTTTACGAACAACATGTTGCCAGCATTGAATTCATCGCTGATCAGCTGACCCAACAGCAACATCTAATTGTTATGTGTAATTTTAACCTAGGTGATATCAATTGGTCCCTTTCAAATGAATATAAGTGCTTAATACCAATATGAAAACTGATTGTCAATTCATATTAATTGATTCATTGTTTGCTTGCAATGTCTTCCAAATCAATAATTGTCATAATTCAATTAATTGGATTCTTGATTTAACATTTGTAAATAATAATTCAAATTGTTCTGTCAGAGAAGTTGTATGTCCATTAATGTCAAATTCTGTTCATCACATAGCTCTATGTTTAAATGTTGAATATAGTAGTGCATTAATAAAACATCATTTAAGAAGTTACGAAAGCATGTAAAATTTTGCAAAAGCCAATTATGAAGGTTTAAGTAATTATTTTATTTCGGTTGATTGGTCGAACATTCTCTCCGGTAAACTTATATGAAATGCATAGTGCATTTTTAAATAAAATAGAATATGGGTACATACAGTTTGTGCCACGTATTAGAAAAAGATACCACGTAAAATTGCCGTGGCATAAGCAACGATTAATAAATTTAAAAAACGCGAAAAATAAAGCATTTAAACTTTTCAAAAAATCAAATTCAGAGCACAACAAACAGCGTTTTTGTCAATTGCGTCGGGAATATGAATTTTTAAACAAATTTCTTTATAAACACTATTTTATGAATACTGAATCTAATATTGCCAGGAATCCTAAAGGTTTCTGGACATTTGTAAATAATAAAAGAAAGCAAAATGGGACTCTGCAGAGATTTTGAAAAAAAAAATGTTGAGTTCAATGGTATAGTATCTCAGAGTAGTGAGACAACCTGCGAGCTCTTTGCAAAATTCTTTGAATCAGTGTATAAAGATCACTCGAATATTCATCCACCTTCTTTTAATAAGGCTGTTTGTAATATAAATCTTGGATCACTGTATATCTCAACTGAAGACATACTGCAGGGTTTTTTATTCCTTGAACTCTTGTGTGAATCCTGGTCCTGACAATGTTCCTTCTGTTATTGTCAAACAATGTAGTTTTTCCTTGTCGCTACCATTGAAATTATTGTTTAATATGTCTTTGTCTTCCGGTACATTCTTGGACGAATGGAAAATTTCCTTTATAACACCAATATTTAAAGCTGGTTCTCGACATAAAGTAGAAAATTATAGAGGAATCTCTAAGATTTCAGCTATTCCGAAACTTTTTGAGTTAATTGTCACAAAAAAAATGTATTTTGCAATCAAAGAACACATTTCTTTACACCAACATGGTTTTGTTTCTGGCAGATCTACCTTAACCAATTTGACAATTTTTACAAAATAACTCTTTGATTCAGTAGAATGCGGGTATCAATTTGATGTTATTTTGATACTGTATGCGATAATATTCTATTAAACAAAGTAAGATCATTTGGTATTCATTCAGTACTACTTAAGTGGAGAGAGAGTTACTTAACAAATAGAACTCAAATGGTAAAAATTGATAACCATAAATCTAGAATCATTAAGGTATTATCAGGTGTTCCCCAAGGTAGCAATATAGGTCCACTACTGTTCATTATATTTATTCCTTTAATCCTGTCTCATGTTAAATGTTTAATGTATGCAGACGACCTTAAGATTTACCTTCGTGTTAAGAATCGTCAAGATTGTATGCATGTTCAAAATGACTTAAATATGTTATGTAATTGGTGCGATCTCAATGGACTATATGACTATTCGATAGGTGGAACTTGCCTTACTAGGAAAACGGAAATAAAAGACCTTGGTGTAATTTTCGATACGAATCTTTCCTTTTCATTTCATATTGACTACATAGTTGCAAAAGCTAATTCAATGCTTGAATTTTTGAAAAGAACATGTGCTGAATTTTCGAACCCATATGCCCTAAAACCTGTCTAAATGTCCATCGTACGTCCTCATCTCGAGTATTGCTCAGTAATATGGTGTCCTTTATATAAGAACTCTATAGTGCACCTAGAAAAAGTTCAAAAGTCATTTACTAGATTTGTTATAAAAAGAATGGGGTGGAATCTTGACATCATGCCACCATATCCTACAAGATGTGCGTTAATAGGTTTAGATACTTTAGAACGAAGACGAGGTGATCATAGCATAATGTTAATTTATGATATTCTTTCGTATCGTGTAATTTGCCCTGAGCTCCTGCAAAATGTAAGGTTTTACGCACCGGAAAGAATTCTTCGATCCCGAAAATTCTTATTACAACCAAAACACCTATATAATTATGGCTTAAATGAACCGTTAAGTAAACGTATAAGTCAATTTAATTCCGTTTGTGTAGAAGTAGACCCATGTGATGAGAGACAAAAATTTAAACAGTCTATTCCAAAATCCTTGACACTTTCCCTTAATTAATCTAATTTAAAATCTATAATTATTTATTACAAAATATATTTATTCAATTTAATATACTGTTTACATACTTATTTATTACTAAATCTTTTTATTCAAATATTTATTTAATACTTTGTTGTCCTATATTTATTTACTTATAATTATCAAAATGTTCCTATCATGTACTTAGATTATACGAATATTATCATAAGGTTCCAAAATCTGTATGAGTTTAACTTGGTAGATGGAATAAATAAATAAATAAAAATGATGTGCCCTGGTAGTCCTGCTGGATTCGTAGAATTTAAAAATTCTGTTGGTAAATGTACCGAATCATCCGTATTTACAACGGTGTCGATAATGGATCGATAAATTTGTACGTCACCGTTGTTCTTGCTTAAAATGAATTCATTGATTCTGGACGCTGAATCATTTATTGGAGCCAGAATAGCTCTTTCTCTGAACCAAGAAGGGGCCTTGCTACTTATATATTGAACAGAGGGATGTATCGAATCCACCAATTCAGTAATATCTCTTATATAACTTGCTTCCCAACGGAAAGAGTAAGTATACCATTTTCTTCTTGTACCGTACCGTATACACTCGCCGATAATATACATACCTCCAATAACCACATTCAGATTTATGTACATACGTTGTGTTAAATACCACTTTTTTATTATTTATTAATTCTTGTTATCAATATTCTTATTTTCACAACGTGTTCACTACTGTGGGGTAATGCATCGAAAATAACAATATCATATGTAGCTCAAGTAGTATGAATACACATACATACATTTCTCAGAATGAACACCCACATCAACGAACGCCGCTTGGGCACCGATACTGACAATGGTCCGTATTATGAATACACTCGTGAATATATATATACATATATCCCTATAAATGAATACGCATAAACACGAACGCCGCTTGCGCACTGATATTGGCAATGGTCTCCACTCATCTTATTCGCAAAACAATGCAAGTAATATATGTTTTATGTTGTAACTTTTCATAGACAACGTACAAATATAACATATATACCAATGGATTCGTTAATGAAAGTTCTACACAGATATGTAAATTAAGTTAAGTTCTGTTCGGTGAGAGTCAAGGGAAGTTGAGATGAACCACCAAAAAATGGGAAAAAAAATCAAATTTATTACTTAACATGTTTATTTAAAGGGTTTTTGTTGAAAAAAACTTAATATGTGGTATAGAAAAAACTCCGCAGAAAAGCTATAGGAAGCTATAGGAGAAAACTGCCCTCGAATCCGTTGGATGGATTCGGAGATTTTGTGTCAGATACATATATACATCAAATCTTAACTTTCTTTTATAAAAGTAAGTGATTGTTGAATGGAAATTACTCGGAGGTTGTTAATTTTAGAGGTGAGTTCGGACTTGTTGCTCTTCGGTTGAAAGTTGATTTAGCCTCATCCCAGGATTTTACTTGATAGACGACCAACAGGTTTAAAGCCCGTCCGGTGAGTTTGGTTCGCCGTATCTCTGTCCAAACATGTTCACGCCGTTCGAATGGAATACTGGGTAGTATTTCGTCCACATTGGAAATAAATTTGAACACCTCTCCTGGGTCGCCGCTGAATGATTGGATGTGTGACACAACTTTTGTAGATTTTTCGGCACACAAATATTCTAATAGTTTTTCAATTCTTCTCTCCACTGGTTGTTCGGTAGCCATACTATCGTAAATATTGTTCCTGTTCTCGACTGTTCACTATTGTTTCTATTCTATTTCCACTCTCGTTTTGTTTCTTTAATTTTTTTTCTCTTCACGGGACTGTAACACTCCAATTTACTTTATCGCATGTGTGGTACATATATGCACTGATATTATTGTCCCTGAACGTATTTGCTTATGGATTCCGTTCTTTTTCGGAATCCCGGCCGACTGCGCCTAAAATGTATTTTATTTGCAATTGAATAAAAAAAACCGAAACGATTAGAAGCAAAGAACACTTTATTACTTTCTTAATGACGGTGCAACACGAACTGACACCGAACACCAAGACAAACGATGAATGCATCGTCGGTGCGGTCAAGTGGGCTTAATTCAGTCATTACTCCCGAGTTGCTGATCAATATAGGTCAGCAAAAATGCATCGGTTGTATTTCTGACGATTTGCTCAATCATTCGTTCACCGCAAACAATATGCTGATTACCTTGCTGTTGGTTTCACAAAGTCAATATTGTGATAATTAGTCCGTTCAACTGGCTTGACCTCCAGCTGAACTCTGGATACATAACTCGCGTGAGCGCTTTGGATCGATATTAGGCCATAATTGTTTTGTGATGAGGCGATCAGGTATGAACGGCATTGAACTCGGAGTTTTGATCTCTGCCTGGCTGTCCGAACAGATGACAATATCTGTACCTAAAATTACCTAAAATTACATTTTTTAGCCAGGACAGAGCTTCCTTTATCGCTATAGTCTCTGTCTGAAAGACGCTATAGTGGGAAGGTAGTCGGAATGACAGTTGAAAAGTTGCAGATCCTTCGAGAAGACACTCCCTCCTTTGTCCATCTTAGATCTATTTGTGAAGATACGCAGACGACCGTCCAGTGTTTGGTGTTCAGACGGTCAGTAAGATCTGGGGGGTATATAAGTTGAACAATTTTTCTCGACGATGAGTTTAGTTTGTTTCCTTGTAGGGATCCAAGCTTTTCGAGTACTGGAGATTGTCCGGAGCTAAGCAAGTTAATCGCCGTGCTGGCACTGACCTGCCTGCCGAAGAGATCTATCGGCGGACGGTTCAGGAGTTTGTTTAGAGCTGGGGAAGGGGTAGTTCGCATTGCTCCGCTGATGTGGATACATGCCATCCGCTTCAGCCTTTCGAGCGGTTTTTAGTTTGTGACTTTGTCTAACTCAGTCCACCATACCGCAACACCGTACATTAGTATGGGTCTGACTACTGAAACGAATAGCCAGTGAACCAATCGCGGCTGTAGGCCCCATTTGCATTCTACAGCTTTTTTACAGCAGTATAGAGATGTACAAGCTTTTTTGACGTGCTCCTGGAAGTTATGCTTCCAGCTTAGCTTCGCGTCCAGAATAAAGCTCAGAAATTTGGCATGTAGTAGCTTCATTTTCATTTCAATTCATACTTTTTTATTTAGCTAAATTTTCTATTACAACTTACTAATTATACATATACATTGATAGAATACATTCATCTTATATAATCATTTTATATCGTAACTATATTTTTTGTGACATTATTTACTAATTTCCTTTTAAATACTCTTAATTGGCTTTCTTGTTTAACTCCGTTTGGTATCTCGCTAAACAGTTTAAGTCCTTTAAAGAAAACTAGTAGTAGTAGTAGTAGTATCTTTATTTAGCAACAATGTACAGTCTTTAAATACAATTGAAAACTTACATAGATATGGTAGCCATCTACCTTACTAATGATGAGACTATAATGCAAACACAAATAAATGGAAAAAGGCTTTATTCGAAGGAAAAGCTAAAAAAAAAACCTTCGTTCGTATGTATCACAGTATGTATGTTTGAGCTTCATGTTTGTGAAGTATTGTAATATTATTGTTATTGTTCTATGTTCGTTGCGAATTAACAAGTGTGTGATTAAGCAAAATAAATAGATAATAGTTAACCATCAAAGTTAAATATGCAAATTAATAAACAAATAAATAAATTGATTAATTAATTAATATACAAATATATAAATATATAAATAAATAAATAGATAAATAAATAGATAAATGAATATATAAATAAATAAATAAATAAATAAATAAATAAATGAATAAATAAATAAATAAATAAATAAATAAATAAGTAAATAAATAAATGAATAAATAGATGAATAAATAAATAAATAAATATATAGGGAAATAAATAGGTGAGTAAAAGAATAAATAAACTATTAACATTAGTAAGCAATAACATCCTTGGGTTGCAATGTTACAATGTTGAATATATTTAATTGCTTTGTAGACTAGAGATTATAATGCTATTGGACAAATTACACGATGTGATGAAACGTTCGTTAAGCTTGTCTAACCTGGTTGCTACGGTATCTAGATTAGCTATTTCATGGAGTAGCGAAGTGGAAAAGTGCCGTGGTAGTTTTAAGATCATTTTAAGGACTTTGTTCTGACAAATTTGTAGCTTCTTAAGGTGGCAATTTGAACAATTGCTCCAGACTGGTGCTGCGTAAAAGAGTATGGAATGGAAGATCGATTTAAATATTAAAATTTTGTTTTCAAGGCTTAATACAGACTTGCGGCATATAAAATGGTATAATATTTTTATAGTCAAATTAATTTTATTTACCACGCTGTTTGTATGCTGGCCAAAGGTTAGTCTTTTGTCCAAAATGACTCCTAGGTATTTAACTTCTGATTTCCACTCTATGCTATTGTTGCCGATAGTTAAGCTGTTGCTCGGTAAAAAGCAAGCTTTTCTTTTTTGAGTAAAAAAGACAGCTTGAGTTTTTTGAGCGTTGATGTTAATTTTCCATTTCATGCAATAGAGAATGTAGCTATCTAATGCAGATTGCAAGCAAGTTTGGATAATGGAATCTGTAGAATAGATACACGTGTTATCAGCAAACATTGCGGAATGGCACCCTGGAAAGAAGGGGAAGTCAGAAGTGAAGATGTTGTAGAGGATTGGGGCCGAAACTGATCCTTGAGGCACACCTGCAGGAATTAATTTTAATTCGGAAGAAGTGCCGTTTACAAGCACTTTAAAAGTTCTGCCTGTTAGAAAGGATTTGACTATTTTGACCAGATACAAAGGAACCCCAAAATGGAACATTTTATGAATCAACCCGTTATGCCAGATAGTATCGAATGCCTTTTCCACATCCATGAGAACCATACCTGTACTTTGACCTAGAGAGAATGCATTGAGTACATGTTTTTTGATTCTGAAGATTTGATGAGATGTGCTATGGCCAGGACGAGAACCGAATTGTTGTGGTGGTAGGATGTTAAGCTCTTCAACATGGTGCATTAGCTTAATTTTGATAGCTTTTTCAAAGCATTTGCTTAATGTACTTAATAGGCTTATAGGGCGATAGCTCATGGGATTAGTTGAGTCCTTGCCTGGTTTCGCAATGGGAATGATCTTCGCGCACTTCCAACCACCTGGAAAGTAGCCTATTGAAGGACATGTATTGAAAATATGTCGGATTACGTTGATGCCTACATTAGGAAGATGTTTTAGATAAATGTTTCTAACCATATTAAATCCAAAAGACTTTCTTATCTTAAGACTGCCAAGAATGAATTTAATATCATCCAAGGTAAGAAAGGAGTTGATTTGAGGTATGCGAAGATCATTAATATTGCAAATGGATTCGTCGACCAGATTTTCAACATTGCTATGCGCGTTACTTGAATGGAGATGATTTGAAGCGAAGGACTCAGCTGGAATATTTGCTTTCTCTAAATTTGATACAGCTTCAGAGTTATATGATCTTAAGAAGGGTATGAAGGGACGTTTTTTTTTAATAACTTTGATAATGTTCCAGAACGGTCTACTGGATTTGTCAAAACTACTTAATTTACGGTTCCATTGAATATTTTTAAAAGTTGCTATCTGCTCCTTGATGTAATGGATTTCTTGTGTTTGTAATGGATTTCTGTATATGCACAAAAAGTGGTATTCTTGATTGAAGCCATTTCTATGGATTTTCTATGTTTCGAATTTTAATAAGACGAGGCAATGTACTAGCACCCCCTGGGCCCATATATTTAGTGGGTACAACTTCGTCGGCAGTTTCTAAAATAGTAGAAGTTAGCAGATGAATTGCGTGATCAAGAGATTGCGGGTTGTTAGAGCAGATATTCTGCTCACTAAAGACGTTGGTGAGCTTACGCTTGAGTGCGTGTTGATATCTTTGCCAGTTAGTACAATTAAAGTCTTTGATCCGCGTATCGGATGAAGTGGTGGTACTTGATACAGAACACATAACAGATGGTCAGAACTAAGATCATTAATCACAATTGGTTGACTTATTATCCCCATAGTGTTGGTGATAAGTATATCAAGAGTAGAGGGGTTACCTCGGCTACTTAGAGGATAGTAAGTGGGGCTTGGAGGAAAAATGATTGAGAATGAGTGCCGCGAGCTTAAGTTGGACAAAATATTCCCATATATGTTGGCACGGAGACAGTTCCAATTACAATGACGGCAGTTTAGGTCCCCACCTAAAAGAAGCATCCCGTTGACAATAGTAAGTTTTCTAATATCACTAGTCAATGCTTGGCGTTTGAAGGTAATATTTCTGGTACCTCCAGGAAAGTACACTGAAAAAATGCTTTAATGGTTTCCATTGTTAAGAGGAATTCCAATGCCTATATTTTCGACAACCTGTGTTCTTACAATAGGTAAGAGTGAATGTCGGATTGATTTTTTAACTACTACGGCAACTCCACCGCCAATCCTGTCTTGTCTGTCATACCTGTAGCATTTGTAAGATCCATTTGATAGGTTGACATTATAAGAAAGCCATGTTTCGGAAACTAATGCTACATCGATATCGTGTTTTCATAGAAATGTGAAAAATTCAAGAGCTTTATTTCGAATGCCTCTTGCATTCCAAATAATTATTTTTAAGTTTGCATTCATATTATTTAACATTATATAAATACTTGATGGCTAGTTGAGTAATAACATTAAATTGTTCATGTCTACTACTACATTTACCTAACAACATAGTCATCTCATTAGTAAGAGAATTTATTTCTTCGAAAGAAAACAGATTGTTTGAAGTCGGCACACCAGAGCTGTCAGCTTGAGTTGAAAGTTTCCACGGGCTATTGTTTACCCTGGATGGATGGTGTTGTTGTTGTTTTTGACCAGCATGAGAGTCAACAAGTTCCGGAAAAGCTTCACTGTCCAGCGTGAACGGCTGATTGTTTTTTGTGACATATCGTGCTGCGCGTGTAATGTTGATGGTGGAAAGCTTTTCTCTTATTTGGAGAAATGATCTTCTTGAAGCACATGGCAGATCGTCTGACTTGTGATGACCCTTGCAATTTGCACATTTTATAGCATTCTTTTCGTTGCAGTTTTCTGTTTTGTGATTTTGAGAGCAAATTGCACAATATGTCTTGACGTTGCAATTTCTCCCGCCATGACCGAACATTTGGCTGCATTTGGCAGTTGAAGCACTGCGTTAATTTATTTTTTATGCTCCTAGCATAATCCCATTTTATTTGAGTTCTAAATAGTGACGGGAAGTTTTTTTTAAGTTCATGGAGCTTCACAGAACCAATTTCAAAGAAAACTAAGTATATGATGTTCTCGTAGTGTTCAATATTTTTTTTAAATAATTTTCACATTTTGGCACTTAAGTCCATGAGAAGTGAGTTCGTTCTTTAGGGTGGTAACAGGAATTTCATCTAAGCCATATAGCACGACCTTGAATGACTTTGATGTGGGGAGGTCGTGAGTAAAAAATTGCCATTTCATGCATTTAAAGGTTGTGCACACTTTCGAATGAGTATCAATGTCACCGCAAGTAACTTTGATTCCAATTGAAATTTTTTTCGTGTAGTATTTCGAAATTTCTTTTTCACCAAGTAGCTTGTGAACATTTTCGTTGGATTGTTGCAGAACAATTACTGAAGGCACTTTAACACGTTTTTCAGAAACATTGTTAATAAACACATCATTTTCATCATCATAAACACTGTCAGGTAAAGTCTGAAGAGGATACCAATAATTGGCATTCGAGTCCCTATCTCGCTTGGCCATTTTATTTATGTTAATGTTTGAAGACAGAAGGTCTTCAACATAGACCGACCGCGGTCTCTTGGCAATTTTGAAAATATATTTACACACTAACCAGAAGAGCAATAAGTCGAACGTCTGATGCGAAAAAAGCTCCGATCACGACTGTTTATAGAAAACTATGTTTTGTGCTTTTTGTGTTCTTACAAGTGGAAGACGAAAATCATTTATGTTACATATATTGTAGTCATGTATATCGTTAACATATATTATTTTATTGGACAGATACTCTGGTAATACGTTATTTTTCCTTTTAAACACAAAAATAAGTACATTAATTATCGTTCTTTGGTTTACAATAAGCCATTTAAGTACATTTAACATTACATTTATTGGTGTTAACCAGTGGCATTGTAGAATGCTACGCATTGCTCTATTTTGGAATTTTTGTGTTCTGTCTAACATTGTTTTATTCGTCAGATGAATTATCATCGAACAGTACTCAAAATGAGGTTTTATAATGTTATTATACACATTTATTGTACAATCATATCCGTTCTGCCATTTATAAGCATGCATTTAGTTTTACTAATATTTAAACTTAGTTTGTTCATTTGGAACCAATGACTTAGTTTCAGCAGATCTTGGTTAATTTTAGCTATACATTCATTTATATATCTACCCGTAACAAAAAGGAGACAATCGTCTGCTAATAACTGGAGAGTCGAAAACTGTACAACATTTGGCATTTCATTTACATACAATACAAACAATAAAGCTCCTAAAACTCCTAAATACTCTTTGAGCATTGTCAGTGACTCGAAAGAGGCGGAGCCATGCATTATCGGGTATTGAACCTGGAGTCGACGCACTTACCCACTACGCCACGGCGACCACTCTTTCCATGCTTGGGGAAAAATGCCACATGTCAGAGATTTATTAAAACATTTATTTACACAACTTAGGACCAATAATTGCGAGAACGTCACTTTGTTCACACTTAACGATTTAGAGTCTTTCTTATTCTTCATTGTTTTTATGTTCTTGAGTTCATGATATGTTATACGTTTAAAAAGAAAACACTTTTCAGATTGTTCAATAAGACTTACACATGGTACATACGGTATCGCACTATTCACTTCACATAAACTTTTAACAAAGGCAATATAGTTTCTTGTCATTGATGCATGGTCATTAACAGGGACTTTATCAAACACAACACATTCTATTGTACTTTTCTGCTCTTTTAGCACTAATGATTTAATAGTATTCCACATCCCTTTTTGGTTTTGCTAGCCTATATGCTCGTATCTTTTTATTTCTTAGAGTTTTAAGTTCGTTATTATACCACTGATTCACACCATTCACACATACATATTTTTTACATTTCATTGAGGGTACTGCTCTTTCTAGGCGCTTTGTTGATTTTCGCATACACATTACTTTACTTAAAACTATATTATCACAGTTTCTGTCAATACAATCTGCGTATATTGTGTAATTCAATATACTATTATGTGTCTTAATTACCTTTTCAATTTCAGCCTTGCTAAGTTTTTCTTTCGTCACACCCACTAACACTTTTGGATTACGTATCTTTTGGATTTTGATGTCATATTTCTTATTCATGTTGCTCTCCTTGAGAACCGATTGTATTTTTTCACTCGCCTCTTCGTTTCCACAGTTTATAGCTATGGCTTAATCCTAGTTAGGAGGCCATTATCATTAGTCGACGTAGCTGACGGTTATAATTGTTTCTTTATTTCTTCTTTTGTATTCTCACACTCCTGATTGCATTTGGGTGCCGCATATGACTGCACTATTTTTATAGTATTTCCTTAATTAATTTTTTATTTCTTCTACCGACTTTGATAAATGTAAAATTCTTTTACAGAACCCGCTACATGGAACTATAAGCGTATAATTACCAGCACTGTTTATCACATTTTTCCACAAAAACCGTTCATCGTATTGGATGAACCTTACGTTCTCGAGTAACACGATAGTTTTGTTCTCACGGAAGTGCATAGCACTTATTATTTGTCACTTAATTAATTAATAAAAATGATAATTTATAAGAGCTCTCTTAAACACTTAAACACTGCACAACAACCACCGCAAGATTATCATTTTATAAATGATGAGAGTGTGATGGGTCTGCAGTCCTTGAAACTACTGTGACTTGCCTTCCTGTACGTTTGCTTTTCTCCATCGTCTATACGTCTTGGGATTTTTGTAGGTTAGCATTATCGGAGTTTTAGATAGTAGTAACTTTAGGCAACTACACTGCTAAGTATTTTCAATGCTTCCACAAAAGCCTCCCAGGACTCATTTTGTGCATTCTTAATACCCTTTTTATAGGTCTTAAAGCTTTATACAGGTCCCAGTCGGCATTTTCCCTCGAGAATATTGCTCTATTGAAGCACCTTTTGCTGGCTTTGCGTACGCTTGGTCTTGATTCGACCACGGGGGCTTCTTGTTTACCCTGTGTCTGCATATTGGGGAGGCAGCGTTGAAGGACGAATTCATTGATGTATCCTGTCTTAACCTTAGTTCAACGAAGGTTTTTTGACTGTGATATCTCTGTAGAATCTTTTCGTACCTCTGCCAATTAGCTTTCCTTGAGCTAAGGAAGCTTCTGGTATTAAGTATTCAACACTAAACTGCATGTATCTGTGATCCGAGAATTATACATCTTTGGATACTCTCCAGTTTTTAAAAGATATATCTGGACTATTTGTGATGTCAAGTATTACCCTATTTATAAAAGTTGGCTTCGAGCCTATGTTACAAACACACAGACTAGAAACTACTAAATAATCAAAGAGTTCCTCACCTTTGCTGTTTATTGCTTGCACAAAGCATGTGATGGACATTTGCGTCAGCACCAATCACAAAAGGGATGTCTGTATTCTGCGTGGTTTCAACCCCTTTCCTAATCGGTTCCGCTGAAAATTGTCATTGAATGGCATATAGGCCGAGGCCGTCCGCATTGATGTAGAGACAAGTGGAGTCTGGCACGCTATGCTGTGGTAAGGGAAACGCTTTTAAGTTGTTCTTGGCAAGAATGAATGTTCACATTGTACCTGCGCTAAAACGTATACCCTTTAATCCTAAGTCCTGAGATGCGGTCACCTTTACCGAGATATGTTCTCTCTTCGAAGAGGGGAAATTTCTCATTTGCTATGTCGTCAATTATTGGAATATGACCCATGAGATTTTCCTTCGCTGATTGTATGGTTTCCTCTGAAATATTGTCTTCCATATTGAATATTGAATACGAAGTTGGATATCGAGTCATTGGAATTTGTGTGTGATGTAGATGGATTGTCTCCGTCCTTTAACGTAACGTCCTCGTTGTGTTTTTTTCGGAAAGAAGACCTCCCATGTTATTTTTCTTACCTGTTAGGTATTCTATTTCGAACTGATATCCTCCTAGGAGCCATTGTTGGTGTCTGGGAGATTTTTACATCTATATTCAGCGTAAAGATACATTATGGTTGATGATCTGAATTTTAAACTTATTACCACAAAGATAAGGCTTGCAATAGTTAACAGACCACACGATCGCTAAGAATTCATTATATGTAGCGGAATAATTGATCTCGTGTTTATTAAGTGATCGGGATGGATACAATATTGGGTGTCCTTCCTTTAAGATGACTGCACCAATTGCATAGTTCGATGCGTATGCTGTTTAGGTAAATGGTCTTTGAATATGCGGATATCTCAATATTGGATAGCTGCTTATTAAAACCTTAAAAGCTTTTCGAACGCTTCAATATAATTTGAGTCGTTTGGATTTATTTTCGTATTCTTGTCTATGTATTTCGTATTATGTTGAGCTGCTTTCACATAATCTCGGATAAACTTTCTGTAGTATATTGTAATGCCTAAGACGCTCTTTATTTGCTTTCGTGTGCTTATTAATTTCAATTCTCTAAGTTGCATGTAACTGAATCTTTAGCTTTTTGGATTCTAATACTTTTAATATTTCCGTTATGGCCTTGACATGCTCTTCTAATGTTTTACTAAATATCAAAATATCATCCATAAGTCTGGTGGCGTTCTTTAGACTGAATGGCATTCTTGTAAGTTCGTACAGTCCATGAGGTGTTACTATAGCTGTCTTCTTCTTTTCCTCTTTTGTAATAATGATCTGGTGATAGCCTTTCGCAAGATCTATGGTAGTAAAATATTACGGCCTACCTAGCTTATTTAATAGAGAATCAATATTAGTTAGTGGGCATTTGTCGTCTATTGTCACCTCGTTCAACTTCCTATAGTCAATTCCGAATCTAAGCTTCTGTCTTGAGTCATCTACATATTTTCTTTGGGATTACTATTAGTGGCTTGAATGCTTAGAGTTACTCATTTTTATGATACCTTCTACTCATATTTCCTTAATTTGTTGTCTGACCTCTGCTTCGTGTTGAGGTGGGTATCTGTACAGTTTCTCGTTTATTTGTTGATCCGTTATAGTAATTATTTCATTATCTATTTCTGGCCCACTAGTTAATTGGTCGCCATTTTAAAAAAATAGATTTTCAAATCTTTTCGTTAATTTTTCTACTTTCATTCCTTTATCGTTAATATGGTTCTGATTAATACTTGCTTTAACTTCATTGACGGATTGGATTTAAAAAATGTCTCTAAATAAGGCATATTAAATAATTTTGCACTTAGATTGTAAAGGCCTATATTCCTTCTTCTAAGTTAATTGAGTTGAGATTGTTTAACAAATACATTCCTATAATCAATTGGTACCCCCTATTGGAAAGAGCTTTTACCTTCCAGTGAGCTAACGCATTTGGTGGAGGCATGAACTCATTGGGTGCCTGAGTATGTACTTCATTTACGATTGTGTCGCTACCCGATATTGAAGTAAAAAAACGGGAAATCTTTTCTAACTGTATTTGTAGAACGTACTCTTTGTTCAGGCTTATCCTTTTAATGGCAATTTTGGCCTGGATTCGTACTGCATGTTCCTACTCCTCCGGATGTTATCTACCTCCATTCTTTCCATTTGATGTTCCTGCCTATTGTACCGGCCTGAATTATTCCTATAGTTCATCATTGCCTGAATCTGTCTATTTTGGCTTAAATAGTTACTTGGTCCTTCCTGGCTATTGTTCTGCCTAAAATTTCCTAAGTAGTTTCCCTAGTCTCCCCGGTCTGAATAAGTTCTCTGTTGCTCCTGATAGTTATTTTGTGTAAAGTGACCTGAACTGTTGGGATTGTCGCCATGATAGTGGGTTTTGTTTTGTTTGTCTGATATAACAACTACTTTTGGACTACATCCTCTTTTGAACTCTCGCCTAATTCGGGAATCTTCAAATCTTCTCACACGCATTATCGATAGTTCTTTTTATAGGCCGTTTTCCTCGTAAATTCTATTTAATAAAGTGCCTTTTGCAGTATTCAATAATATGATGTGAACATTGCTTAAGTCTAAGCAAATACCTTAATTATAATATACAATTAATTCATCTGTTTTGTATTTAATATTTTGTAACTCTACTGCTAATTCGCTCACCGTATTCACTCTTAGATCGTTGATCTTTTTTTAGACTTCGTGTGGTTCCACACCCGGCTTGCAGCGTAGTCGCAATGATGATGGTCCAATTGTCGTTTTGGGGGAAGTTAATTCCTGCATTCTTCGTCTCACCCTGTATCTTCTGGAAAAGTTATATCTGCATATGGCGACGTTCTGGCCAAGTCGTCACTATTGTGCGTCCTTTCTCCATGACAGCATATAATTCGTTAACCGCTAAACCCATTCTGGCCGCCTCCGTTTCAATACTAGCAAATGCTTCACAGGTCGCTATGTTCGACGAGTCACATCACTGTCATCCGCGAATGCGGACTTTTGGAAGATCGTGCCTCTTCTGTTAGCCAGTGTGTTCTGCACGCCCTTCTCAAGAATATTGTTGAAAAGTCACTTTTTTT
Source organism: Eristalis intricaria (assembly GCA_964034865.1). Taxonomy (NCBI): domain Eukaryota; kingdom Metazoa; phylum Arthropoda; class Insecta; order Diptera; family Syrphidae; genus Eristalis; species Eristalis intricaria. The sequence goes on along the minus strand of OZ035873.1, from coordinate 60,295,993 downwards.
TGCGAGTGTATGTGGAAATCTTTGAGAAGGCTTTATGGCGAACGTTCGCACATAGAAGTGTGCGATTCTTATTCAATAAAAAAATCGCATCCCTGAATTTATTATGACTTCAACTAACTGAAGTCAAACAATTCAAACAGTTTAGAAGTGATCGGTTACGTTTTGATTTTCCTCCGAGTTTGATTGATAAAAAATGCCCTAAAAATCTATTAAACCATATTAAATTGTGATAAGATAAAAATTAAAAGACAGTGACTTATTTCGCATATTACTGTGTGCATTTTTATTGATTTCTGTGCATATTTTTGATTAAAAATAACTTCGTATTGTGCCAATATTGAGTTCAAATTTAAACAGTTGGATTACTTTTCCTCGACTTTTAACTCATACATAAATATAATAGACGTACACAAATACAGATTTTTAGCCTAGTTTCTTAAACTATGAATGTATGCAGTGCTTCGAAAACCTCTCCGTTGAAGGGGATTTTGTGATTTGCCACAGGTGCGATTGCAAAATGCATCTGAGAAATCTTATCGAAAGATGTCAGCATCGAAGAAAGAGGAATGGAGATGTGCTGTCCGAAGAAGAGAACCTGAAAATCCAAACAGTGTAATAGAAGGAAACTCAAAAATCGCACCAACGGTAACGACACCAACTCAGCCCCAGGAGCGCAAACTCCACCGATGTCAACGCAAACCAAGCAATAACAACTCTACATTGCTGGATGAAATTAGAAAACTGAAAAGTGAAATGTCTGATATTAAGTCAAGCTGCGAGTTTGTTGCAAATAAATACGAGCAAATAAACAATCATGTGACACTAAGCAATGAACTCTTGCAATGAAATCAACGAGTTGAAATTAAATAACCTCAAAAAAGATGAACAAATCACTGCAATAGAAACACAAATAAATACCCTCGAACAACAACTTATTAAAAATAATATTTAAATAAAAAATATTCCGCCATCCCCAAACGAAAATTTAATTGATGTGGTAAAAGCTCTCGGTAAAACAATAAATTGTGAAACAAAAGATTCTGATATCACTGACACTTACAGAACCAAAACAAAAAATCCCAATAACTCAACCATAGTCGCGTCCTTCTCAAGCTACACACAAAAAACGAATGTCATAAAAAATCAAAATCGCTTCGTAGAGTTGAACTAGACAAGATAAGAGAATGCATGCGAACAGAATAAGAAGCAACATCACGGGAAAACATATGGTGACATAATTGTGTATGTAAACAGTCAGCTGACACCGATAAAAAAGCACTTACTTTGGCTCACCAAAAATAATGTAGTATACTCTACTAATATACTAATATACTAAAAAACTATAGTCTTATGAAAACTTAAATATTAAAATAGAACTTGATGAAGGCACAAAATATTTGCATGCGGTGTATAGATTACCCAAATGTAAGATAACCCAATTTATTAAAGAAATAGACCCAAATTTAAATTATAAAAATGAGAAAGTAGTATTAGGAGATATGAATATAAATTTGAGACGTTCATCCGATCCTCATGTTCAGAAGTATGTTGAAGTTATGGCATCTAAGGGTCTAACTCGTGCTTATGTACCAACAGTGTTAATATACCATATATTTGTGACCATCTCAAAGCAAGATATTAAAACCGCTTTGATAGAAACCGATATATCTGATCATTTTGCAACTGTGTATACTTCAACAAACACCAAGAAATGTATATTAAGCATTAAGATAATTCCTAAAATTAGCCAGTCCAAAGTTAACTATCTAATCCAGCAAACAAATTGGCAAGAGCTGTACTATGAAAATGATGTCAAGCGTCTTTATAATAAGTTTGTAAAAAAAATGAATAGCTTATATGCGCAATCAATAGTGACAAGACACAGAAACAGTGGTCAAAAAAAGCCTTGGGTAACGGCTGAAATTATTTCACTTTGTAAAACGAGAGATACATTATGTAGACAGTGGAAAAAATAACCCCAAAAGCAAGTGCTATGAATAAGAATACAAGCAATTCCGAAATCTGTTGAACACAAAAGTCGAATTCGTAAGATGTCAGCTTTACAAAAAAACAGTTTAACTCTGCACAAAATTACCCTAAAGAGACCTGATTTTTTCAGGACCATGGGTTATGAATATTTGGTTCTTAAAACAGTTTATTGGATTTTCTGCGGTACGTATAATTTCAGTTAAGGATTCTTCACTATGAACAGTTTGTTCAGAAATAGAAGGGGCGTTAATGTCCTGCCGAGAAAGTCGAGAAGACTTTTGATTTTGTTATTAACGAACAAGATATCTGCCAGATTATATGGCGTTGGTTTTGAATAAATTGGCTCTGAGTCCAATGTTCTTATAGTTGCTTTAATATCAGTATTGAAAGGTAGTTTCTCATAGGGGTGAGCGATAACTTCTGAAAAATCTTCAATTAGTTGTTGAAACTCATTCCTGATATTTTTAGGAACTGTCCAGTATCTATTTCGACATTGTTTACCTGCTCGCATTCCAAGAATTTGTATTGCATTTCACCATTTTCATGAAGAAATAGAGCGCTTTCGGTATCAATCTGTGCTTTTATTTTTACGAGAATGTCGTATCCCCTTATTGTGTCATAAGTTTTTAATTGAGAGAGGACAGAAAAATCTGTAATTGCATTACAAAACCGAATTTTACATTTTTGAGTTATCGTAATCTTACCGTATAATATTTTTACTTTAAAAGGCATTTCGTTTGAAATAGATTTTAAACACAGCAAATTATTAATATAGTTTTTGGCTGTACCAGTGTCTACTAATATTTTCAATACAACTTCGTTATTGAGACTCTTTTCAACATATGGTTGAGCCGACTTTACCCTAAAAAATTAATCTGATAGTCGTATACTAGGCTATTAGGAGTTTGTTTCGTCTTCATATTCAATTTCCAATTCATAACGATTTCTTGTTTCTTTATTTGTATGTTTGGGTTGCATAGAATTAATGTGTTGGGCTTTTGGTAAGGGCATTCTGTCGGATCCGAGAGGACGTTTGAAAGTTCCAATTGCCCCTGAACTCTGGGGTTGTTGCCTGAATATTTTTTTACTACTGGTTGCTATAGGAAGCTTGGTTTGACTATGAGTGTGATTTTGTGCTGTTCGTCTCGAGTTGTATCGATATATTGAGTTATCGACACTCGTATGGTCGTCTTGTACCACTGGCTGTTGGATTTTGGTGTTGGACTGGGTTGTGTTGGTTTTTCACGGTGAGCGTTCTATGGTAAAGCTACTCCTCTATATTGAGGGTTGTTCCGTGGACAAGCGTTGCCTGTTCTGGTACCAGCATAGATGCTGCTATCGAAAGCTTTTGCAAAATTGTACCTATGTTGGTTTGCCTCGAGTTCCTGGGTCTGAGCCAATGCAGAGGGCAGATCCTCGCAATCGGCAGATAGGCTTATAAGGCCCAAAATGAAGACACATAGCGCATCTTGTCGGATCTAGTCATTGTTGCTGAGTATTCCATAGAGATTTTATTTAGAATCAACGTTAGATTCTTTTCGATCTTATCGAAATACTCATGGATGGACATACGACCTTGACATGAAATGCTCATTTGGTTTTTCAAAATATGCAAGTATGATCTAATCTTGTGATTATGCCACCGAAATTTAGAACTGTTTTAAATGAAGATAGTATTAAATAAGCCGATCGGACAATTTTTTTCGCATTATGGATATAGCCTGATAATACCTTTGCGTTCCTTCGTATGATTTAAATAGCTCTATTGCAGTATCAGCTGCTTGACACCATGAAATATATTTCGCTCGTTCACCTACGAAATCTGGTAAGGATCTTATCAATTCGAGCGAAATTGGGCATGTAACGTTGGGCTTATTAAAAGAAATAGGTTCATATGCAACGACCGAAGGTTAAGACAAATGCACTGAGTGGACTTTTTGTCTTAATTCTTCGATCTGCAAGCTAGTACTATCATTTACTTGCTTATTGTCTGTTTTTTACGCTGTTTCAACTGCTACTCCAACGGAAGGTGAAATTATTTGCGTGTACGTGTTAAGTATCTTTATTTGATTTCTGCTCTCTTATTTTCCTAAGACAATTTTCGGACCACACAATACTAATACATACACGAGTTTCCACGTCTCTGTATCTCCAGATCTTTGTATGTCAAGGTCGGATAGTTAAGGGCTTGTTGAGTGACGAAACACTCGAAAGCCGGATTTTGTTGGTGGATTTAACGTGCTTGGAGTAAATGTGCTGGAGTGCAGTGTGTGACGGAATGCAATGTAAGCTGTAAAGGGAGTGTGCAGGGGAAGTGAATCGTGGAAATTCAATTTGGGGTTACGCCGAGTTGCTGCCGCTAACTTATATTCGTACTCCACGTCAGCCGCAGACATCCATTGAAATATACTCTCAAAACAATGATTGCCAAAAGAGGTGAATCCATCAAGATAGTAAAGACGATAAGATAGCTGGGGATCACTATCGATGACCACTTCTTATGGCAGGATAATATTAACTAAATTAAGCTCAGATCACATCTAAAAAGCCCAATTTTTCCGATGGTGTATCTCAGGAGATATACACCTACAGATGTACAAAAACAGGTGTATTATTGAATGGGGAATCTCGTTTGAGGTATGGGGTACTTGCATGGGGAAATGCATCAAAAACTCATTTAGATAAGCTGAAAGCTCTTCAAAATAGAATAATCAAAATAATAAATACTAACAGTAATATATTCAAGGTATTAGTAGTTAGCTGCCTTTAGAATAGCAGTATTTTTGGAATACTACAATGACCATCATTTCCAGCAAACCATACAGCACGAGTGTTACTGGAATTTCCTGAAATCCTCAAAGACGACAACTCAGCTATACCGTACCAACAATCTTCAATATTTTGCCAGTTAACATAAGAAAACATCATAAACTTAAAAAAAAAATTAAAGAATTTTTTTTCAGTAATGACTGTGTAATTAATCAAATTTCACCTGTAAAAATATATAAATTAAAGCTAAAAACTGAATATGAAAATTTAAAGCAAAACTTGTACAAAACCTTCTAAACAATGGATCAATAAGAATTTAAACCACCTGCAGATAAGTTATAAGCTTCGCAAGTAACTTAAACTTAAATTGAAACTTTTTCAATGATAATAAAGAAATAATAATAATAAAAGCACTTAACCAGTAGTTTATATTTCATGATAAAGGTACTGATCAGCAAGTTACTCTCCAGTGAAAGGTCCTGCTAACACCGCAACCATGTACGTGTGTAGACTAAAGCACGAGATCAAGAGGTCTAGTCCTTTGAAGTAGGCGCAAGACGGGTTGGGTATACTGCAGAGTTTGTATGCTCTTTTAGGCGGCGCTTATGCTTATAAGCAAAATTCTTAAGTTCATCTTGAAGTGGTAATATTCCAAGACCTCTGAATATCGTCGTATCTGATATACCATGGTGCATTACCGATGGTTCGAAGCACCTTATTTTGAATAGTCTGTATTATGTTCATATTACTTGCTTTAGTACAACCCCAAAGTTGTACGCCATGTGTCCAAAGTGGTTTTAGGATTTACTTGTATACTAGTAGTTTGTTATCAATACTTAGCTTGGAATTTTTACCAATAAGACGGTACATATCCTAGGACTTCATGTCAAGTCTTGCACGTTTCTTCTTAACATGCTCCTTCCACTTGAGTTTTACGTCAAGAGTCATCCCGAGGTATTTCGCTTCATTTCCAAATGGTATTTGGACACAATTTACAAAGGCCGCCAAGTTATTAACGCGCCTATAAGTAAAATTAGGCTGGACTCACCTTCCTTAGGGACAATTCGCCAGACGTTCATCCATTCGTGTATCTGATCTACTGCCCGTTGTAATTTTACGGTAAGCTCTTCAACCGTTTTGGCTGTTACAAGAATGGCGCTGTCGTCAGAAAATGTGCCTAAAGAAGTGTGTTCTTCTTATGTTAAATCACTAGTATACAGTAGGTAAAGCAGATGGCCAAGAACACTCCCTTGCGGTACACCTGCATTTATATTTTTTAAACGCAGAGTATTAATTTCCATGCTTCATACAGAAAATCCTAGCACAGAGATAGTACGCTAAAATACCATACAGCTTCCCTGATAGAGATGGGAAGAACTTATATTTCAGGCCTTCATGCCAAACTTTGTCAAAGTCTTGGGAAACATCGAGAAATGTGGTTGAACAAACGGACTTTTGTTCAAATGACATTTCTATTACATCAGTTATACGATGCACTTCGTCAATAGTTGAGTGTTTAATTCTAAAACCAAATTGGTGATTTGATATGAGCTGTTTTTCCTCCATAATGTAACGTAATCGTCTAACCAGATTTTTTTCAATTACTTTAGACATTATAGGGATTATTGAAACAGGTGTATAGGACTTTGTATCCATTGGTGATTTCCCGGGTTTTAGTTAAATTATAATTTCTGCCACTTTTCATGACAAGAAAGTCGAAGCGCGGCATTAATTAAGTAGAGTAACTTACAAACGGCTTACTTAGGTAACCCTTTAAAAATTTCTCCTGTAACCAGGAGCTTTTTTCGGTTTGAGCTTTTTTAGTTCTTTCTTTAGCCAAGGTAGCACATCTCATCACATAATTGTCGTCATATACGTCAAATCCATAATAAGTGACAGGAAGTGTTTGACCGTCAAATGGCTTAAAAGTTTCTTTATCTTCTTTTGCCCACTCGCCTACATTCTTTTGGATTGGTGCGTTATGTGATTCAAGTTTTTTCAATCCCTTCACCGCCTTCCGGAGTGAGTAGTATTTTAATTATTGTTTTTGAATGTTTTAAGTTTCGCGTTCAATAGATTACACAATTGGTGAGGACGAAATTTTTGCTGTGGCGAGTGAGTTTGTTGCCATGTCTTGCGTGCTTTCCGCTTTTTCTTTACCATTTCCTTTACTTTTGGTGGGTATCGTAAGACGTGTTGAATAGTCGCTTTTCTTGCGCATGGTGAACTCCCCATGCGGCACACTGTATATTTTCAACAAATTTGTCCAGTTCAATTTCTGAGTTGTATGGGGATCTCAGCGGTATCGTATGGGGCTCTAGGAAGTAGTTTTTAAATGGTTGCCAATTTGTGCGATGATTAATTAATGTCGGCGGCGCTTCCCTTTTCACTAGCGTATCGCTCACATTCAATATAATTATAGATGTCTCTTGATACCAAAAACGAATGCTTCGCATTGAAATCTTCACCGATTATAAAGTTTGGACCGACACTAAGAAATGTGTTTTCATACTTGTATTTTTCAATTTTGCTGTGGGGTGGGCAGTAAATGGACAGTACGTTAAATGAGCGGTGTCTGTGTATGTATATGAGCGGTCCACTGTGCTTTTGGACTTATGACCCTGTACCGGTCAATTCGCGATAACCTCTGTTCTGCAATATTCGACATTCATGCTAAGGTACTCTCAAGAAAATACTCTCAACTGTATTGGAACTGTTCTGGCAGGGGGAGTATCTTTCACCAATTACCCAGTAAATGGTTTAAGCCTATGACACCCATAGAAATGAGTATGTACGAATCGCGATGAAACAAGCGATTCGGTAACATCAAAACAAACACACATCAATGTCCTAAGATAACAAATGTCAAAAAAACGTAAACAAACATGTAACAAAAATAACAGATATAAATCAGCAAAAAATTCAATAAAAATCTATTCTTTTATAACGTTGGATGAAGAAACTGTGTTTTTATTTCATATTCCGTAAAATAATTACTGTTGGCGATTTTAGAATTTCCTTGCTCAAGTTTAAATTTTCTTTGTTCATCACCCGAATATGCGGCCCTAACGAACCGGATACTTTCAAATATAAACATATACATATTCGCTTACTTAAATCGACATTGCATACAATGTTTCCACTCCTGAATTCAAAAGATGAACAAACAACGGCTTCAGATGACACCTCATCCGTTCCCAGAACACACAATCGCTTACTCAACGTCTACACATTACGACACCAGTGCATTCCATCACGTCCAGCGCGGTAATCCGAAGACACCTGGGGAAACATTGCACGGCTCTACTATGCAAGATAGTATTTAAGGTAGTCTTAAGAAAATTCTGATGTAGTCTAAGTTTGAAATTATAAAGGGTGACTCCTCCCAAATAGAGTCATAAAAAATAAATGTTTTTTTAAAGAAACTGAATAAATAAATGTTTAATTGGCGCCTGAGCAGGAACCCTGGTTTTTCAGGATAATTTGGTGAACGCGTAATAAGTCACCAAGAAATTCGTTATAAGCGTGTAAAAAGTCCCGAGCAGTTTGTAATAGTGCCGCTTAAAAGTTCCTAAGTGGTTCGTAAAAACGCGTTATTTGTCCCCAAGTGGTTCAAGCAAGCCGGCTTAACAAGGCTGAAAAGTGATAGCTGAAAAATAAAGGCTAATAATAAAAAGTGGAGAAATAATCAAAGGGCCCCCGAGTAAGAGAAGTGAAAGGCTCGTAGTTGAGACACAAGTCAAGAGTTGATCACGTAGACAAGAGACTGCTGCCGCTCTGCAAGATTGTGATGTTAGTGATAGTTTTTTAAGTTAAGATTTTAAGGCTTTTTTAAAGGATAAATTAGATTTTACTTAAATCAAAATTTATGATTATAGAAGAGAAAATAAATTAAATTTAATCGCCTTTAATTGCCTCCCTTTTAATTGTAAAGAGAAATATATTAAGAAACTATTAAGTTAATTATCACGTAAGCAATCTTGAGAAAAATTTGTCTTAAAACTCTAAAATAGTTTGAAATCTTTTAAAAATTTGAAGCCGTTTTTTAAAAACTTAAGATAAAAAATTGAGAAAATGTCTGATTTACGAACCGGAGTTTCGACAAACTAAACAAAACTACCACGGCGTCTACGAGTAATCCGAGTTGTCGAAAACCCTAATAATGCATTTTATCTTATAGATTACAGCAAATTAACGAATCAGATGTTACCACCACCCTAGAGCTCTTCTTCTTCTTCTGTTGGCGCTACAGTTCGGGGTTGACCTGGGTCTCAACCAGTAAGCATCTCCTGCCGCACGATCTTTAGTCAGCTGTCTCCAACTGCGCACACCAAGTTGATTGAGGTCCTTCTCCACCTGGGTGCGCCATCGGTGCCGTGGGCGTCCTCTATTGCGTTGTCCCACTGGTTCGAAGCAGTGTGTTGTCAATGCGCTCTACATGGCCCAGCCATCTTAGGCGTTGAATCCGTAGACGCCAGACTAGGCTCAAGCCGCTGTACAGCCCGTACAGTTCGTGGTTGAATCTTCTTCTCTAATTATCATCAACACAAACAGGACTAAAGACTGAACGCAAAACTTTTCTCTCGAAAAGATGTGCTTCTTCATCCGCTTTTGTGATGCCTTCGCACCATAGAGCAGGACAGGGATGATCAAGGTGTTATATAATGAAACAGCGATTGGCAAGAGTAATTGTACGTTTAATCTCGGTACTGGTGTTGTTCGTACGGTTCACTTGCGAGTCGAGGTAGACGAAGTCCGTCACTACTTCGAAGTTATAGCTCCATAGACCCTAGAGCTCGATACTCTTATTTCTATGTCGTGGAACTTCTATTATTCAAAGCGTCCTGAATCCGTATTCCGATAAGATCAGTGGCATTGACCAACCAATTTTACCGGAATATCAAGAAAATCAAAATTCCGGACATAGTTCGATGTCTTCAAACATTTTCAGGTAATCCGACTGAGTTCAGTTCGTGAAAAAAACTGTGGATCGAATTCTTCACATTAATGAACCCATTTCAGGGACACATAAATAATATGGCATACTAAATGTCATACGAAACAAAATAACTGATGCAGTTCACACCGCCCTGGAGTTCTACAACATTTCACTGAATTGGCAAAGTATTTCTCGATGTCTGGTCATGTACTTTGCGGACAAACGAGACCTTGGTAGTCTGGAGTACCAGATGTCCTGCCAAGTACAGGGAAACAAATAAATTCGTGAATTATATCAAATAGTCTATTCCCACCTGTCGTCGCTACTTAATAAAATATCGTGTATGGGTGCTAGTAACGAAACAATAAGTGTATTGATTCAGAGATATAGAGACAGAGTATATGACACCAAGAGGTGACGTTCCTGGGCTGTTAGGAATCCGAGAGCCATCCGACTTACCTCAGGTAATACAGCTGTGCCTCAAGCACAATAAGTTCACAACTACAACATTGCTAAGAGACAAGTCAATCCACCACAATTGAACACAACACATAGGAATATCCAACAAACACCGAACAGACAACCGTTCCAATCGTAAATGATTTTTAGACCTTCGTTTCAGTCACAACGAATGCCTTTTCAATACCAGCGAAATACCCCAGGACAAAGAATATAACAGTACGACAACAATCAGCTTTACCAATTAAACATTTAGAAATAGAACCAATGAGCGTTCAAACCAGGAGTCAGCAGTTCTCAGTAGGAAGTCGTCAGTTTTCTCAGCAACGCACATCTGTCAACATCTCAACAGCTGGCAGCAAAACGACATCATCCCAATAATCAACAAAACCTCCACATACATAGCGTATATTAACATCTTGCACCCACTGATGATGGCAACTCCGATCAGACCCTAGAAGATGCAGGTACTAGAAGAATCAGAGATCATGATTAACGCAAATGTCTATGAAATAACGGATTTCACAGACATTCATTTTTTAGGCTAAATAACTCTTCGTTACCTTACTTCGAAAGTAAGACAGAGAACGTAGAGATTATTAAAAGGAGTCACTTTTACGCTGACTCAATTGGAGGCAGTATAAAAATAAGTCACCATGTAGAAGCATGTCTTTTCTGTCTGAACGACCACAAAATCAACTTCTTCTTGTAACCAACACTAAAATACTTTCACGCAAACCTTGGGAATGAGAACTTAAAGGAGCTGTCAGCTGTTATCTACACGAAGGATAATTACATGAAAATTGGAAACAGGTTAAAAATTCGGATAAGGCAACAAAATTCACAATCAATTAATACAGTAAATTTACGAACGGATCAAATGAGTCAAATCCAAAAGCAAAATCTCATTGCATTAGTAAAACAATTAAGTATATTATTCTCGGAAAGTGAAGGTTGTTGAGAAACAGGTTAAGCAATTATTGGACGATGGTGTTGTACGAAAATCCAAGCCTCCATAAAATTCACCCGTGTGGATAGTGTCAAAAAAACCAGACGCATGAGGAGAATCGATGTATATAAATGGGGGATAATAAATGGTTCACAGTGCTAGACCTAAAAAGCGGATTTCATCAGATTCCATTAAAGGAAAAAAGATTGAAAAAACCGCATTTTCAGTGAACAATGGGAATTACGAATTTAACAAGCGTCCCTTTGGTCTAAAGAACGCGCCGATATTCCAGAGAGCAATCGATGATATATTCCGCAAATATATCGGCAAGATTTGCTACACATATATCGATCACATCGTTCTATTCAGCCCAGATATGGAGTTACATATTCCAAACGTAAGAACTATTTTCCAAGTACTAGAATTTCCTCTTATTTTTTATTCCTAAAACCTTAAAAGATTTGACGTCTTTCCTTGGCTTAGCCGGAGAGGCCACGGAAAGACCTATAGGCGTTTTGTAAAGGTGCGGGAGAACGCCTATCAAAAACAGTTTCTATTAAAAAAAGCCCAATCAATGCGTTCGAAAAATTAAACGCACTCTTGCTTTAGAAGATACGCTTCCAGTCTATTCAATTTTTGATAACAAATTTCATTTAACAACAGGTGCTTCCAATGTCGCCATTGGAGCCGTCCTTGAACAAAACAATATACCAATAACCTTCATATCGAGTTCACAACGAAAAAAAGGAGGGGGGTTACCTCTCTAGATCAGCTAAAATAAAAATATTCACAGATAATCAGCCCCTAACGTTTTCCTTAAGTCATACAAATGTCAATAGTTAGATAAAGAGATGGAAATTTTTCCTCGTATACAACTACGAACTGGTGTATAAGCCGGGAAGAGCAAATATTGTAGCTGACGCTCTATCAAGAGCACCGTACTGGTCAATTGTAACTGCTCTGACGTCAACATAACACCGCACCGAAACTTCACCTCACGAACTAATAGTATCTATTGAAACACCGATAAATGTTTTTAAAAATCAATTAAAGCTCTTCAGCGGGACTATCTATAGTTACCAGTTTCAGATTCCATTTTCTAACATACATAGACACATATTAATCCGACAGGAGTACTCTAAAACATACCTTATTCAATTGCTCAAGCAATATCTTAACCCAAGCGTGATTAATTTTTTTATTTTAATTTAGAAATAAGAAACGTACACAAAATGCAAGAAAAAAAAAATTAAAAATATCAATTTTTATTAAATAAATGGAGTGTACTCAATTGAGTACAAGCCTAAGTATGAACAAGTATGAACAAATAACACACCGTAGCTGTTTTTTAATTTTGATGGGATAATGTCTAACTCCATCTTGGGGAAGGCCATCGACTATTGACGCAGTCTGGCGCGATTTTTTTTTGCTCACCCATGTAGATAGTATCGGGCGATGTGACGGCGGAACATGAGTTGATCCATAGCATTATCATTACTCATAACATGTAAGCGCCAAGCATTAGCAATAGCCACGTCTAACATGTAAGAACACATCAATTCTATATAATGAGAGACTGGTCAAATTCATCTACTCCCCCCATATTTTTGTTACAAGTTTGAAATAAACGTGGTATAGCTACGTCTGACTTCGCCTTTTTTGTTGGACACCATCGCTTGACTGGCCCTAGCGGTTCAATGGTGTTTTAGTTGGTTGCCATTCTGTCGAAAATCTTTACCGTATTCATCTAATAACACTGAATTAAATAATTTCCTATAATCTGTAAAATGCATGGAATAACTATCTCTTTTTAATACAACTACATATCTCTTGAATTTGTATATACTCTATGAAATCTCTTTACATATGTAAATTTCCATAGCTTTGAATTACATATTTAAGGAGCTTACATTACGAATATATGTGCAATCTTCTAGTTTTAAAATTAAGGGCCGTTTCAATTGTAATAAATACTCCTTCAAATTTAACAGATCGTTTTTCTTTTAAGTTAATTGGATTCGGGTTCATTACTTAAATCTGGTGCTGAAACCCGGGATTCTTGAACTTAAACGTAAAAGAAAGCGATCATATCTCAGTTTAAAGTATTTTAATTTAAATTATGGAAATAGATTTCGCGAGTCGTGCTTCATATCGTGAACAGATAACTAAACATGTTAACAGCTCAACCGATTATTTGAAATCTGACTTCTCCAAGTTAACGGAAAACGTGAGTAGTCTGGACGAAATAGAGGAGGAGTTAATTGTCGTGTTTTATAGGCTCACAGCAGCTCATGAAAGCTTACGAAAAGTGAACGCTGAAGTGGGTTCCTTAATCAAGGCAGGGGAATCTGTAAAAAAAGCTGATACTGTGGCGGAGTATGAAGATAAGGCGATATCAACTATAACGCGCATAAAATGTCCTTCGTCAAAGCCTCGCCTTCGCCAAGGACAACCGATTAGCGCTGAAAATATTCTTCGGTTAACTTCTGCGTCCACGCCACCTCCCCTCTGCCACTCCATAACTCATCGTCATTCAGTGCTGTAAGGTTGAACAAACTGCAACCAAGACGTTTCTCTGATGATTTTAGAGTGGGTTCCCTTCTGGGAACAATATCTCTCTTGTTCATGAGAACACATCACTTACTACGATCGATAAACTTAATTATTTTGAGACAGCAATAGCAGGCATGTGCGATCCTTCATATCGTCATCGTAGTAACCAAATATAAAGTGCGGAGCGACGAAGTCACGTGAGCGCGTTAAAACGTGCGGAAAAAAGGGTCAAAATCATGTTAGCGGGCAAAGCGAGCCACCATCCCGCACTTAAAATTCAGCGGATTTTCTTACAGACCAAATTTTAAATTTGGTCTTATTTTATTAGGCCTTATTTCTCCGATTTTATGTAAATTTGCGGTTATGTGCGGTAACGTGAAATAAGGCTCAACAAAACAAGAGCAAATGTAAAACCAACTTAAATGGTGGCACCGGTCAATTCCCGATAACCTCTGCCCTGCAGTATTCGACATTTATGCTAATGTACTCTCAAGAAAATGCTCTCAACTGTATTGGGAACAATTCTGTCAGGGGTGTATCTTCCACCAATTACCCAGTAAATGGTTTAAGCCTATTAAACCCATAGAAATTAGTGTGTACGAATCGCGATGAAACAAGCTACCGAATCGATGTACTAAAATAACATATGTCAAAAAAACGCAACACAAAATTCGCAGCACAAATATAACGTTGGATGCAGAAACTGTGTGTTTTATTTCATATTCCGTAAAATAATCACTGTTGGCGATTTTAGAATTTCTTTGTTCAAGTTTCAATTTTCTTTGTTCATCACCCGAACATGACTTCCTAACGAACCGGATACTTTCAAATATAAACATACACATATTCACTAACTTAAATCGACATTACATACATATATAATCGCTTGTGATACGAAAAAATTATATAAGTTAACACTAAAAAGTGATAGCTGAAAAATAATGGATGAAAAGAGAACTCAGTGAAGAAATAATCAAAGGGCCCCGAGTAAGAGGAGTGAAAGGCTCGTAGTCGAGACACAAGACTAGAGTTGATCACGTAGACAAGAGACAGCTGCCGCTCTGCAAGATGGTGATGTTAGCGATGGTTTTGTAAGTTTAGATTTTAAGGCTTTTTTAAAGGATAAATTAGATTGTACTTAATCTTGTAAAAATTTGAAGCCATTCGTTAAAAACTTAAGACAAACAATTTAAGAAAATGCCTAACTTACGATCCGGAGTTTCGACAAATGAACCTAACCTCTCCAATTCTGACCCTCAACCTAATCACCAAACCAGTAGCGGTGCTTCCACTTCCTCGGCGTCTACGAGTAATCCTCAAGGTAGTCGTGGTTCTTCAATTTCGTTAAAAAGCAGAAAAAATCTACAGGTATAATTGTTCTTCCAACCCTCAAGTTTCTATTCCGTTTAACCGTTTGAATACGAGTCAAGTGAATGTTGTCTATTCATATAATATCGGACCTTCAGTACCCATGAACTTAAGCGTCGTTGTCGAAAACCCTAATAATGCATTTTTATCTAACGCATCCGAATCAGATGTTACCACCACCCTAGAGCTCCATGCTCTTATTTCTATGTCGTGGACCTTCTATTGTCCAAAGCGTCCTGAATCTGTATTCCGATAACTTCAACGGCATTGACGAACCAATTTTACCGGAACAACAAGCGAATTTATGGGCCCTCGATAAAATTCCGGACATAGTTCGATGTCTTCGAACATTTTCGGGGGATCCGAATGAGTTCAGTTCGTGGAAAACAACTGTGGATCGAATTCCTCGCATTTATGAACCCATTCCAGACACACAAATACTATGGCATACTAAGTGTCATACGAAACAAAATAACTAATGCAGCTGACACCGCCCTGGAGTTCTACAACACTCAACTAAATTGGCAAAGTATTTCTCGGTGTCTGGTCATGTACTTTGCGGGCAAACGAGACCTTGGTAGTCTGGTACCAGATGTCCTGTCTAGTACAGGGAAACAAGGCAATTCGTGAATTTTAATAGAATTTTAAAGAGTCTATTCCCATCGGTCGTTGTTACTTAATAAAATATCGTGTATGGATGCTAGTAACGAAACAATAAGTGTATTGATTCAGAGATATAGAGACAGAGTATATGACACCTTTATAAGTTGTCCAAGAGGTGACGTTCCTAGGCTGTTAGGAATCCGAGAGCCCTCCGACTTACCTCAGGTAATACAGCTGTGCCTCAAGCACAATAAGTTCACAACTACAACATTGCTAAGAGACAAGTCAATCCACCACAATTGAACACAACACATAGGAATATCCAACAAACACCGAACAGACAACCGTTCCAATCGTAAACGATTTTTAGACCTTCGTTTCAGTCACAATGAATGCCTTATCAATACCAGCGAAATACCCCAGGACAAAGAATATAACAGTACGACAACAATCAGCTTTACCAATTAAATAATTAGAAATGGAACCAATGAGCGTTCAAACCAGGAGACAGCAGTTCTCAGTAGGAAGTCGTCAGTTTTCTCAGCAACACACATCTGTCAACATCTCAACAGCTTGCAGCAAAACGACATCATCCCACTAATCAACAAAACCTCCACATACATAGCCTATATTAGCATCTTGCACACACTGATGGCAACTCCGATCAGACCCTAGAAGATGCAGGTACTAGAAGAATCAGAGATCATGATTAACGCAAATGTCGATGAAATAACGGATTTCACAGACATTCATTTTTTAGACTAAATAACTCTTCGTTACCTTACTTCGAAAGTAAGACAGAGAACGTAGAGATTATTAAAAGGAGTCGCTTTTACGCTGACTCAATTGGAGGCAGTATAAAAATAAGTCACCATGTAGAAGCATGACTTTTCTGTCTGAACGACCACAAAATCAACTTCTTCTTGTAACCAACACTAAAATACTGTCACGCAAACCTTGGGAATGAGAACTTAAAGGAGCTGTCAGCTGTTATCTACACGAAGGATAATTACATGTAAATTGGAAACAGTTTAAAAATTCGGATAAGGCAACAAAATTCACAATCAATTAATACAGTAAATTTACGAACGGATCAAATGAGTCAAATCCAAAAGCAAAATCTCATTGCGTTAGTAAAACAATTTTGTATTTTATTTCTGGAAGGTGAAGGTTGTTGAGAAACAGGTTAAGCAATTATTATACGATTGTGTTGTACGAAAATCCAAGTCTCCATACAATTCACCCGTGTGGATAGTGTCAAAAAAACCAGACGCATGAGGAGAATCGATGTATATAAATGGGGGATAATAAATGGTTCACAGTGCTAGACCTAAAAAGCGGATTTCATCAGATTCCATTAAAGGAAAAAAGATTGAAAAGACCGCATTTTCAGTGAACAATGGGAATTACGAATTTTACAAGCGTCCCTTCGTTCTAAACGTTAGAGAGCAATCGATGATATATTTCGCGAATATATCTGCAAGATTTGCTACACATATATCGACGACATCGTTCTATTCAGCCCAGATATGGAGTCACATATTCCAAACGTAAGAACTATTTTCCAAGTACTAGAATTTCCTATTATTCTTTATTCCTAAAACCTTAAACGATTTGACGTCTTTCCTTGGCCTAGCCGGAGAGGCCACGGAAAGACCTATAGGCGTTTTGTGAAGGATTATACAAAACTCGCAAAGCCACTTACTTCCTTGCTTAGAGGTGCGGAAGAACGCCTATCAAAAACAGTTTCTATTAAAAAAAGCCCAATCAATGCGTTCGAAAAATTAAACGCACTCTTGCTTTAGAAGTTACGCTTCCAGTCTATTCAATTTTTGATAACAAATTTCATTTAACAACAGATGCTTCCAATGTCGCCATTGGAGCCGTCCTTGAACAAAACAATATACCAATAACCTTCATATCGAGTTCACAACGAAAAAAGGAGGGGGGCTACCTCTCTAGATCAGCTAAAGTAAAAATATTCACAGATAATCAGCCCCTAACGTTTTCCTTAAGTCATACAAATGTCAATAGTTAGATAAAGAGATGGAAATGTTTCCTCGTATACAACTACGAACTGGTGTATAAGCCGGGAAGAACAAATATTGTAGCTGACGCTCTATCAAGAGCACCGTACTGGTCAATTGTAACCGCACCGAAACTTCACCTCACGAACTAATAGTATCTGTTGAAACACCGATAAATGTTTTTAAAAATCAATTAAAGCTCTTCACCGGGACTATCTATAGTTACCAGTTTCAGATTCCATTTTCTAACATCCATAGACACATATTAATCCGACAGAAGTACTCTAAAAAATACCTTATTCAATTGCTCAAACAATATCTTAACCCAAGCGTGATTAGCCCATTAAGGTCAAATAAAAAGTACCATTTTTTTCCTATTTTTTTTATTTTCATTTGGAAATTAGAAACGTACACAAAATGCAAGAAAAAAAATCAAAAATATCAATTTTTATTAAATAAATGGAGTGTACTCAATTGAGTACACGCCTAAGTATGAACAAGTATGAACAAATAACACACCGTAGCTGTTTTTGTAATTTTGATGGGATAATGTCCAACTCCATCTTGGGGAAGGCCATCGACTACTGACGCAGTCTGGCGCGATTTTTTTTTTGTTCACCTATACGTAGATAGTATCGTGCGATATGACGGCGGAACATGAGTTCATAATTAATAACATGTAAGCGCCAAGCATTAGCAATAGCCACGTCTAACATGTAAGAAAATAATAACCACCACCACTATTTCCCATGCACAGCAATTCTATATAATTAGATAGACTGGTCGACTTCATCTACTCCTCCCATATTTTTGTTATAAGTTTGGAATAAACGTGGTATTGCTACGTCTGACTTCTCCTTTTTTGTTGGACACCATCGCTTGACTGTCCCTAGCGGTTTAATGGTGTTGTGGTTGGTTGTCATGGTGCCGAAAATCTTTGTCGTATTCATCTATTAACACAGAATTATATAATTTCCTATAATCTGTAACATGCATAGAATAACTATCTCTTTTTAATACAACTACATATCTCTTGAATTTGTATATACTCTATGAAATCTCTTTACATATGTAAATTTCCATAGCTTTGAATTACATATTTAAGGAGCTTACATTACGAATATATGTGCAATCTTCTAGTTTTAAAATTAAGGGCCGTTTCAATTGTAATAAATACTCCTTAAAATTTAACAGATCGTTTTTCTTTTAAGTTAATTGGATTCGGGTTCATTACTTAAATCTGGTGCCGAAACCCGGGATTCTTGAACTTAAACGTAAAAGAAAGCGATCATATCTCAGTTTAAAGTATTTTAATTTAAATTATGGAAATTGATTTCACGAGTCGTGCTTCATATCGTGGACAGATAACTAAACATGTTAACAGCTCAACCTATTATTTGAAATCTGACTTCTCCAAGTTAACGGAAAACGTGAGTAGTCTGGACGATTTAGAGGAGGAGTTAATAGTAGTGTTTTATCGGCTCACAGCAGCTCATGACAACTTACGAAAAGTGAACTCTGAAGTGGGTTTCTTAATCAAGGCAGGGGCATCTGTAAAAGAAGCTGATACTGTGGCGGAGTATGAAGATAAGGCGATATCAACAATAACGCGCATGAAATGTGGTTTGTCGAAGCTTCGCCGATTAGCGCTGAAAATATTCTCGAGTTGAACAAACTGCAACCAAGCCGTTTTTCTGGTGATTTTAGAGTGGGTTCCCTTCTGGGAACAATATTGCTCTCGTTCATGAGACCTGATCACTTAGTACGATCGATAAGCTTAATTATCTTGAGACAGCATTAGTAGGCAAAGCGGCCGAAACATAAGCTGGTCTCACTCCTTCAATTACTTGTTGAAATTTAAAAAAACAAGTTGAGCCGCTAGAGAAAGATAACGAAGCGAAGATATCTCCATCTTGCTCTAACACAACAAGTGCAGGTGCGAGACCTGTCAAAACGGCCTTAGGTTTTTTTTACTTAGGAAAGAAGGGAAAATTGTTTATTCTGCGGTGCTACCAGGCACAAAACTAAAGGTTGCTGCTGCTCAAAGGATCAGGCAAAAAAGAAAGAACTAACGTGTTTTAGATGTTGTAAAAATGGTCACAATGCGAAGATGTGCAGATTTAAAGGAATCGTCAACATGCAGTGGATGTAACGCTTCTAGCATGTGCGATCCTT
Source organism: Eristalis intricaria (assembly GCA_964034865.1). Lineage (NCBI taxonomy): Eukaryota > Metazoa > Arthropoda > Insecta > Diptera > Syrphidae > Eristalis > Eristalis intricaria. The sequence goes on along the minus strand of OZ035873.1, from coordinate 60,276,162 downwards.
CATGTCGTCATCGTAATAACCAAATGTAAAGTGCTGCGCAAAATGCTCCTGCAGTAAACCTTTACACGTAGAAAAGCAATGTTTATCTGCAAACGGAATGAGTGTACGCTAGTAGTAAGACTTCAACCATTTCGAGGCTTGTACGCATTGTTATGAATGGTGGTAGTCAGCTGTATTTCATAAAGTCAACTCTGGCACGTAGCTTGCACCCTTCGGTAGTGACAACTTTGGTCGAGCAAACCATGTAATCGAGTTCGCTTAGTACTTCGAAGCCAATATGATGACCGGGCCGTAGTGATGGATGCTCGCTATTTGTTATGATGTGTTGTTATCACCGACAAATGATCAAGTCGATTTTGGACAACAATTGGAGGACGGGATCAGCATTCTTATTGGCAGTTTGTGACAGGAGAACATAAGCGTCTTACGAATAAATTGACCGTGATCAAAACCATACTAGCTTGGACAGTTCAAGGACCCTCCAACAGTGAGTCAAAGACTACCGGTTTCATGCATTATCGCTTAACGTATGCATCTGCGATGATGTTCAAAGGTTTGGAAGCTTGATGTTTTGGGAATAGTTCCTGAAAACAAAAAAATTGTAAGTGATGAAAGATCCCTGCATGCTTACAGAAAGGGCGACAGGTTTGAGGCGTCTCTGCCTTGGGAACAATGCCTTCCCCACTGCATGACAACAGAATCGGAGCCTTTACATGATTGCAATCACTGGTGCGTAAGTTATGTTCAGCTGAATAGATTGCTGATTATGACAAATGTATGAAGGAACTTTTGTCTACGGGCATCGCCGAGATTGTTTCGGATACAGTGGTTAATGAAAACATCGTATACTATATGCCTCACCGACCGGAATACAGAGAAAATAAAAAAATATTAATGTTGACTAAATGATGTTTTGGAAGTAGGTGAGAACCTTTCACCAGATCTTTTGCCCGTTCTATTAAATTTTCGCACAGGAAAGATTGGCTTGGTAGCAGATATTGAGAAAACTTTCCTGCAAATTCTGTTTCAGCCTTCTGACAGAGACAGCCATCGATTCCCTTGGTTTGCTGAAATGATAATTAATGGCGTGATTTTGCCCGCAAAAATGGTGTATCGAGTGACGCGACTTACATTTGGAGATGAAACCAGTCCATACATTTTGGGCGCTATGATTCAAGAACTGATTAAGGAGGTTATGTCTAAGTTCGACGAATCGCATAAATCTTTACATGAAGGCGACGATCGGCCGTTCAGTGTGCTTTTTCCGTGGACTGTTCGTCTGAACATTTTGTTCCAGAATATATGGCGTAAGAAGTTGGATTGCCACGAAGATTTATCATCCGAGCTGAAATGCATTTGGACAACCTGTCGCAACGAAATGAATGAGTTAACCAATATGGCCATACCAAGGTATTTGCTTACGAACAAACATGGAAATCAAATTCACATATTTGCCGACGCAAGTCAATTTGCTTTTGGAGCAGTGGCATACGCAAGGACCGTGAGTGATACTGGAGAAGTGTTTGTGTGGTTTATTTGTGCAAAAAGCAAAGTTCTTCTGCTTTTTTCTCTTCTGGTGGCGCTACAGTCCGGGGTTGACCTGGGCATCAACCAGTAAACCTCTTCAGCCGGCACGATCCTTAGTCAGCTGTCTCCAACTGCGCACAACAAGTTGATTGAGGTCCTTCTCCACCTGGGTGCGCCATCGGTTCCGTGGGCGTCCTCTATTGCGTTGTCCCACTGGTTCGAAGCAGTGTGTTGTCAATGCGCACTACATGGCCCAGCCATCTTAGGCGTTGAATCCGTAGATGCCCGACTAGGCTCATGCCGCTGTACAGCCCGTACAGTTCGTGGTTGAATCTTCTTCTCCAATTACCATCAACGCAAACAGGACTGAACGCAGAACTTTTCTCTCGAAAAGACCAAGTGATTCTTCATCCGCTTTTTGTCCATGCTTCCGCACCATAGAGCAGAACAGGGGTGATCAAGATGTTATATAATGTTAGCTTGGTCCTTCGAGAGAGGACCCTACTACTCAATTTCCTCTTGAGCCCAAAGAAACAGCGATTAGCAAGAGTAATTCTGCGTTTAATCTCGGTACTGGTGTTGTTAGTACTGTTCACTTGCGAGCCGAGGTAGACGAAGTCCTTCACTACCTCGAAGTTAAAGCTGCCTATGGTGACGTTTTGGCCAAGTCGTCGATGTTGTGCGTCCTGTCTCGATGACAGCATATAATTCGTTTTGCTCTCGTTCACCGCTAAACCCATTTTGGCCGCCTCCGCTTCAATACCAGCAAACGCTTCATCGACGGCTCGCTGTGTTCTGCCAATCACGTCAATGTCATCCGCGTATGCTAGCAGTTGTACGGACTTCTGGAAGATCGTGTCTCTAGTGTTGGCGTGTGAGTCTTGTACGATCTTTCCCAGGATGATGTTAAAGAACTCATATGACAGCGCGTCGCCTTGCTTAAAACCTTTTCTGACATTGAAGGTCTCGGTGAGTTCGTTACCGACCTTGATGGAGCAGCGAGAGTTCTCCATCGTCATCCTGCACAACCTGACGAGCTTGGCAGGAATGTCAAAACTAGACATGGCGTTGTATAGCTCGTCCCTATGCACGCTGTCATATGTGGCCTTGAAAACGACGAATAGGTGGATGTCGATCTGCATTTCTTGGGTTTTTTCCAGGATCCCAAGAGAAGTAGTGTAGTGTGAAGATTTGGTCGATGGTGGACTTCCGCGGCCTGAAACCGCACTAATAAGGACCTATCAGGTTGTTGACGTATGGCTTCAGGCGCTCACACAAAACGGCAGAGAGGATCTTATAGGCGATGTTAAGGAGACTTATCCCTCTATAGTTGGTGCAGTCATAGGGGTCTCCTTTCTTGTGGATCGGGCAAACGATACTGAGACTCCACTTGTCGAGCATGCTTTCCTCCGACCATATCTTACAAATGAGTTGGTGCATGTACCTTACCAGCTCATCTCCAGCTGCTTTAGACAGTTCCGCAGACAGTCCGTCTGCACAAGCAGCTGTATTCGACTTTAGTCTCGATATCGCTATCTTGACTTCGTCTAGGTCGGGGGGAAGGAATTCTCGTCGATCATCGTTAATTGCGTTGAGTGGAACATTCTGCCTGACAGGGGTATTGGAGTCTTCCTCGCCGTTTAACAGTCTACGGAAATGATCCTTCCAGATTCTCAGTATCGACTGCGAATCTACTACGAGTTATCCCTCTGCGTCAAGACAGGCTTCTGTCCGAATTTTGTATCCATTGGATAGTTGTTTTACCCGTTGTTACAACTTTCGGATGTCATTTCTGCCGTAACACCTCTCCATCTCATCGACCGCGTGCTTCTCATGCTCTTTCTTTTTCTTTTTGAGAAGCCGGTGGTCTTCCCTTTGTTACCGTCGAATTCCCCGAGACCGATTGGGGTTGGGCGGAAGAACGCAAGCCGCTCAATGGAGAATGGCCGTGAGCTAAAGATGTTAAGTTTGGGCGCCACGCAGTTGCCCTTCCGCTCAACACGTTTCTTACCTCTGGAACTGCGACTAGGGGATGGAATCCAATCTTCACAAAAAAACAACACCCGGTCCCAAAACAAAACACCGAAAGCAAAAAAGAAGGACCACAAACACTTGACTTCACCAATTACAATTTATTCAAGAACAAAAAACTTAATCCTATCTTAAGTACTAACAATGCTTTATTCGCTTGATTGTTTACTTCAAAAAAAATATATATATAAATTCAAAAACTAAAACTAACTTGCTTAACTAATTAATACTAATTAACCTAGCGAGCAAGCATATAAACAGGACACTACACAGAGGGACAAAAAAAAAAATATGATACCCGAAATTCAACGCGCCACGGCCGGGTTTCGAACCTACGTGACCGCTACCCGAAAGAAATCTCGCGCCCCGCCCTTGATTTATGTTTTTTTTTTTAATGCAATTTTATTTAATTAATTCTATATTTCTTACTTGCTAGACAAGATTACTTAAAACTAGCTTAACTATCTTATAAATTACAATTGTTCTTAATACTAACCTACTGACCCTATGCGGATACTCTAAGCTAATCTAATCTGTAATCTGTATGTTATAAATGTGCCTTTCAGCTTAATCTACGTTTTTTTTTAGTCTTTAGTGACAATCTCTTATTTATTTATTCCTTTGCCAAGAAAACTTATAAAAAACTTGGCTAAACCTAACTACTTAACCTACCTTATACTAACTAACTATAATTTATACGCCGTGATGCACCTTTTTTTTAGTTTTTGTTTCCTGTATACACATATATATATTTTTTTTTGATTTTTTCCTTTTTTTTTTTTTGCTTTATATATCTTTTTTTGGATTTTTTGGTTTATATATTTTTTTTGGATTTGTTGTTTTATATTTTTTTTTTGGATCTTTCGTTTTATAATTTTTTTTTCTTACATCTACCTTAAATACTATGTAAGCTGGCCACTATGGTCAGCTATCTGATCCTCTTGAAAAGCTAGCGGTGGAGGAGGCTGGTTTTGGTGTAACCACCAGTAAAATTGCCGTTCTTTGGCAGACTCTTTCCTATCTCGAGCGGGGATCGCTCTACTGAACCGGAGGAGATCCTAGTGGGTGCGAACGACATACGGTTCGTATTGAAGTCGCCTATCCACTGTTCGGCGTACGACATGAAAGATGATAGGACATCCTTGTGGATCCTGTATAAGGCCAATTGTGTCTAGATAGAGGAATGCTTCGGGAGGAACCCTTTCATGGTACATACTATTAGGGTAGTAAGCCCCAAAGATCAGACTGTTGGAAGAGTCATAGCTCGTGCAGTGTGCCTTCTGATCAGTTTAATGGTAAAATTATCTATCCTATTTACGTTTGCCTCGTTGTACAGGACCTCGTTAGGATAGTACTCCTTGTACTCCGACTCGGGTGTACGATGCAGACGGAGACAGCTCCTAAGACACTGCCTCTCGAACACCCTCATCTTTTCCATCTGGGAAGGACTCACGTTGAACCACAATGGACAACCGTACCCAATAATGGGCCGTACTAGGGCCATGTAGCAGATTACCTTCACTCTGGTATCAAGTTGGCTGCTGAAAAACAACCTTCTTGACGCAGCAAAGGCTTTTCTGGCTTTCGTCAGAGCAATATCTATATGTTTGTCAAAATACAGATATTGATCCAGCCAAATGCCTAGATATCTAACTACACTTTTTACAGCTAATGGCCGACTATGGGGGTCGACTATGCCGAAATTACGCCAGTTTTGGCGCGTATCCCGCGTTGCCCTGTCCAACGGGGTCCGGAAATGACTAGTTTCGCACTTCTGGAAGTTGATAAGCAGCTTCCAGCCGTCGCAAAATCGCTGGATTTTCTCGAAGTCACGCTGCAACAAGATATTTATTACCTCGACCTTCGGACCTGATCTGCACGCAAGTAGGTCGTCGGCGTACGCAATTAAGTGTGGCATGGAACCTCTAAGATCTGCAGTGAATATAGAAAACAAGATCGGGGAACCGATGGACCCCTGTTGCAGACCGTTTTTAATGTTAAAGACCGTAGTGGAAGTTACGTCACCATTTTTCACAACGAACTTTCTACCTGTTATCATGTCATATACCATGTATAGCAATTGTTTACTTATGCCAAGTCTGACCAGCTTGAGGAAGAGGCCTTCCAACCAAACGGTGTCGAACGCCTTCTCCAAGTCAATCAGGCAGGCACCCGTGCACTGATTTTTGTTTTTATTCCATTGTATGTCGGACACCAGTTTTTACGCGCCATTAATGGTATCATGCCCCGCTCGGAATCCGAACTGGTTGTGCGGTATGATTTTCTTTTCATCAGCCCATTGCTTCAGAACTCGAATGAAGTAGACTGATCAATCGAAGATTTGTCGGAATGGACTTATCTTTGTCCCGTTTAGGGATTGGTTGAACAACAGCTGTTTTCCAGTGCGTGGGGTAATGTGCATTACTCAGCGCATTGTTGAACAAGGTTGTGTAAGTTAGGCCCACTACGGGGGGAAGATGGCGAAGCACAATGTTCGGTATTCCATCGATTCCCACTGACTTTTTCTTCTTCACCGAGTGGAAGATACCCTGGAGATCTTCTTGAGAAATCAAGATGTGATTCCCATCATTGGCGACAGCACTATGTGCCATGTTCTCGTCATTGAACCTGGTGAAACCTGGATTCTCTGATCGCCATTGACTTATCTCATTGCGGAGATAGAAGTGGTTTAGCAATGCTCTGTTCTCCAGATCGTGATTCGGCCTACTAACCTCGTTGACCGTATACACTCTCTGGAACACTGCACCAATAGCTGTAACCTTCTCCTGGGGATCTTCCACCGCAAAGAAGTCATTGTCTAGCACTGCCTCATCTGGATCGATGCCAACTGAAGTCAGTAAGTGTTCGTTGTCTGTCGTCCTGGGAAGTCTTACGATTTGAATGTCGTTTTGATCTTTCCTCCGAAATATTTTATTTACTTGCGGGAACATACCCGGGTTGTTGGATCGTACAGCCCGGATTTTGTTGCCCCAGTGCAAGCTTATAGCCAAGCTATAGTTTATGCGTAGTAACTGTTGGAGGTTCTTGATCTCCGACTTCAATGCTCTGACTTCCGCGTTTTGCGGATCTGTAAACCGCCTGTGCAAGAGTTTGAGTCTTGACAGGAGCCTTCGGAATTGTTTGTCCATCGTACGTTTAACTACGTCGTCCATTTGTATGAGGTACCTGTCAACCTCTTCGTTCGTCAGGTTTCTGTTTGTCGGCGGATTGATCCCACTCGAACGTAGTTCTGTGAGAAGCGTTCTGTCCTGGAGAAGCGTGGCCAGCGGGCCTTATTATAATTATAAGGGTGCTCCTGGTGTTATGCACCACGTTGCCCCACTCTATATGCCTCGAGTTCAAGTCCCCGGCTACGATATAGAAGTTCTCCTCCGAGCTCAGTCGAAGGCTAGTGAAAAGAGTATCGAGCTCTGAAATGAAATATTGGTTGATGCGTGAATTTTCAGTCGCATAGATAGCGATCACATATAGCCGCTTACCACCCCGAAGGTATACACGACCTTATGACAAAGGCCTTTTTTATTAAGAGCGCGACTCCACCAGCTAGGTAGCTTCGATCTCTTCGAATAATATTATAATTTTTGTACCTGAGTGGGTGCGTCTGGCTTAGCTTAGTTTCGCAAACCATCAACACATCAGGATTATGGGTCTGCAACAAGTTACCGAAATTTAATTGACGTTCAGGGCGGATCAGTGAATTCACATTCACTGCTAGAATTTTAAGGTTGCAGGCTGCCTGCGCAGGCATTATACCGATGTTGCGTTTGGCTCTCCAAACAGCGTCGAATAGATGAGGTCTATTCGCGCTGCTTGTTCTTGTAACTGGTTTTGGAATTGAGTTTGGAGTTGAGCGATCTGCCTCTGGATAGAGAGCAGGATCGTTTGCACATCCAAATTTGCTTCTGGTTGCCTGGCCACAGGGACCTGGGTAACTTTCGGCACTGTCTGTTGAACCGGTCGCCCAGCCGATGCCACTTGGGCATAGGAGACTGCCGGTGTAACAGTGGTAGCTGGAGCACGGGGCACTGGCCTCGCTTCTACCATTTTTCCATTACGTTTGGCCTGTATAATCTTTCTCATTTCTTGGACCTTAGGACATCCTCGATAGTTAGCAGGATGCCCGCTGGTCTTACAGAGAACGCACGTCAGCTTGCTCCTATCATCAACTTTATCGGTCCCTAAGGGACATTCCCCGCGATTGTGGTTTCCTGCGCATTTGACACAGCGAGACTGCATATTGCAGCTCGCCGCGGCATGCCCAAACCTCTGACAACGAACACACTGGAGTGTGTTCTTTGTCTTTTCTATTGTTTCCCATGTAACAGGAAGAGTGCCTAAATGGGTAATTTATTTAGGCTCTCTAGTTTGCTGTCTGGGGTGACCTGAACTAGGAAGAAAGGAAGTTTCCTATTCTCCCTTCTCGATACCGCAGTGAGGAAGGGCTTAAACCCTAAGACCTGGACATCGTCGCTCTGCGCTTGGGGCAGAAAAGAGAGAATCTCATCGGGATCAGTGTCGGGATCCACGTCCTTAAGGAGCATGGTCTGCACCTTTTCCCCTTTCGGAGTGTACGAGAAAAACTCAGCCTCCGACACCGCAAACCTTTCTTTGACTACGTGATAGTCTGCCATTGATAAGCAATGGACAGAGACCCGTAGTGGACCCTTATACTTAATAAAATATGACTCTCTTGTGGCCAACTTACACAGTATGTCAACGTCCTTCGTCTCCAGTCCGAAGACGTTGATCGGAGGGCATCTCTCCTTTTTGGCTGGCTGCTGCTGTTGCGGCTGCTTCTGCTGTGCCTTCTTCTTTTGATGTTGATGTTGTTGTTGTTGTTGCTGCTGCTGCTACTTTGGCTGCTGCTGTTGTTGTTTCTACTGCTTTGGCTGCTGCTATTGTTGTTGCTGCTGCTGCTGTTTTTGTAGCTGCTGTTTTTGTTGTGCAGCCTCTTTGGCTGCTCTTCTGGCACTTAATTTGATTTGGAGGGCTTGAATGTGGGCGTCCAGCTCCTCCCTCTCTCGCTGGCTTTTTTCCAGCTGCTCCCGGTCCTCTTCCTCTTCGTCCTCCGATTCAGAGGACGTTAGCGTGTGGAAGGGATTCTCTCTCCCGCTGAAGGAGAAGCTCCCCTCCCCTTCTGTCGACTCGTACTCGACGTCGTCGACCATTGGTTGCTGCCTTTTGGCTGCTGCTGCTGTAGTTGTGGCTACAGTTGTTGTTGTTGTTGCTGCTGCAAATGATGTTGCGGCTTTGGTCGCAATTTTTGTGTCCGCTGATCCCAGGCTGGAACGGCGCTTCACAAGGTTGGGCTGTGGTTGGAGCTTCTTCCTCCTCTTCTTTCTCAACTCATCTTGTGTTGCCTGGTGGCCTGATGTCCCAGCCACCGGTACAACATCAACCGATTTTTCGAGCTCGGGTCGCTCCACTTGCTCCATCGCACTATTTTGTTCACACTTAGTGTCTGTTTTTTATTTAATTTGAAAAAAAAGGAAGATTTCAATTTCACTTCGGGATTCGAACCCGGCACCGCGAAGTCACCGGCGATCATTTTTTTGTTTTTTAATGTAAATTTTGTTTTTATTTTAATGAAACAAACTTACTTGCTAGACAAAATATACTTAAAACTAGCTTAAATATCTTAAATAGCTTATTGTATTTAATCCTAACTTACTGACCCTATGCGAGTACTCTAAGCTATTCTAATTTGTAATTATTTGTGCCTTTCGGGTTAAACAACGTTTTTTTTAGTCTTTAGAGACAATATTTTATTAATTTTAATTACCAAGAAAACTTGAAAAACTTGGTTTAACCTAGCTAACCTATGAAAAAAAATAACTTAAAACTAACTTATTAATACCTTAACCTTACTTAACCTAACATAACCTTAAAATTACCTTAAATATGTCCGTAAGAGACAGACGTGTGCACCTAGGCGTATATGTTATGTAAATGCATAACATATACATCTATACGCCGCGGTGCACCTTTTTTTGATTTTATATAGTTTTTTTCTTAAAATAACTTAATTCTATGTAAGTTGGCTACCATGGTCAACTGTATCGCCGTTTGGAAGAGCCAACGCCGGCTGAGACCGGCTCTGGTGCAACCACCAATAAAAGTGCCGTTCTTTGGCACACTCTCTCCTGTCCCGAGTAGTGATCGCTCTACTGAATCGGAGGAGATCCTCGTGGCTGCGAGCGACATCCGGCTCGTATTGGAGTCGCCTGTCCACTGTTCGGCGTACGACATGGAAGATCATAGGGCATCCATCTGTATCCTGTATTAGGCCAATTTGATCGAGATAGAGGAATGCTTCAGGTGGAATAAGGCCGTTGAGGCGCACTCTGTCAAGGTACACAGCGTTTGGGTAGTAAGCCCCAAAGATCAGACTGTTCGAAGAAGTCATAGCTCGTGCAATGTGTCTTCTTATCAGCTTAATAATAAAATTATCTATCCTGTTCAGGTTTGCCTCGTTGTACAGGCCCTCGTTAGGAAAGTACTTCTTGTACTCAGACTCGGGTGTGCTATACAGACGGAGACAGCTCCTAAGACACTGCCTCTCGAACACCCTCATCTTTTCCATCTGCGAAGGACTCACATTAAACCACAATGGACAACCGTCCGCCATAATTGGCCGTATGAGGCCATGTAGCAGATTACCTTCACTCTGGTATCAAGTTGGCTGCTGGAAAACAACCTCCTTGCCGCAGCAAAGGCTTTTCTGGCTTTCGTCAGAGCAATATCTATATGTTTATCAAAATACAGATATTGATCCAGCCAAATGCCTAGATAACTAACTACACTTTTCACGGCTAACGGCCGACCTTGCGGGTCAACTATGCCGAAATTGCGCCAGTTTTGGGGCGTATCCCTCGGTGCCGTGTACAACGGGGTCCTGAACAAGGTAGTTTCACACTTCAGGAAGTTGATAATCCACTTCCAGTCGTCGCAAAATCGCTGAATTTTATCAAAGTCACGCTGCAACAATATATTTATCACCTCGATCTTCGGACCTGTTCTGTGCGCAACCAGATCGTCGGCGTACGCTATTAAGTGCAGCATGGAACCTACAAGCTCTGCAGTGAATATTGAAAACAAGATCGGCGAACCAACCGCCCCCTGTTGTAGACCATTTTTAATATCAAGGACCGTGCTAGAAGTTGCGTCGCCATTTTTCACGACAAACTTTCTACCTGTTATCATGTCATGGATCATGTATAGCAGGTTTACTTATGCCAAGCCTGACCAGCTTGAGGAAGAGGCCCTCTAACCAAACGGTGTCGAACGCTTTCTCCTAGTCAATCAGACAGGCACCCGTGCATTGTTGTTTGCCTTTATTCCACTGAATGTCGGACACCAGTTTTGACGCGGCATGTATGGTTTCATGCCCCGCCCTGAATCCGAGCTGTTTGTCCGGTATGATTTTATTTTCTTCAACCAATTGTTTCAGAACTCGAATGACTATCTTTTCAAAAACCTTGCTTATGGAAGGAAGAAGACTGAACGACCGAAGATTTGTCGGAATGGACTTGTCTTTGTCGCGCTTAGGGATCGGCTGAACTACAGCTGTTTTCCAGTGTGCTGGGTAATGTGCATTACTCAGGGCATTGTTGAACAATGTTGAGTAGACTTTTATCGCTTCGGGAGGAAGATGTCGAAGCACAATATTCGGTACACCATCGATTCCGACAGACTTTTTCTTCTTCAGTGAGTGGAAGATACCCTGGAGATCTTCTTGAGAAATCAAGATATGATTTGCCTCGTTGGCGACGGCAAGATGTTAACGTGTTAACGTCACTGAACCTGGTAAAACCTGGATTCTCAGATCGGCAATGACTTATCTCCATGCGGAGATAGAAGTGGTTTAGCAAGGCTCTGTTCTCCAGATCGTGATTCGGCCTACTAACCTCGTTGACCGTATACACTCTCTGGAACACCAATAGCATTAACACCAATACCACCAATAGCATTAACCTTCTCCTGGGGATCTTCAACCACGAAGAAGTCATTGTCTAGCACTGCCCCACATGGATCGATGCCAATTGAAGTCAGTAAGTGATCGTTGTCTGTCGTCCTGGGAAGTCGAACGGTCAGAATATCGTTTTGATCTTTCCTCCGGAATATTTTATTTCCTTGCGGGAACATACCCGGGTTGTTGGATTGTACAGCCCGGATTTTATTGCCCCAGTGCAAGCTTATAGCCAAGCTGTATTTAATTCTTATTATCTGTTGGAGGTTTTTGATCTCCGACTTCAGTGACCTGACCTCCGCGTTTTGTGGATCTGTAAAACGCCTGTGCAAGAGCTTGAGTCTTGACAGCAGCCTACTCTTGTGTACGTGAAGTGCATCGATGGTAGCATTTCGATAATCATCACTGTCATCGACTTCTACTACCTTCGACTCTTGTGTACGTGAAGTGCATCGATGGTAGCATTTCGATAAACATCACTGTCATCGACTTCTACTACCTTCGAAATAGTCTTGTCCATTGTACGTTTAATCACGTCGTCCATTTGCATGAGATATCTGTCGACCTCTTCGTTCGTCAGGTTTCTGTTCGTCGAAATATTGATCCCACTCGAACTTAGTTCTGTGGATAAAGTCCTGGAGAAGCGTGGCCAGCCGGCCTTATTGTAATTATAAGGGTGCCTCTGGACATACTCCTCCAGTCCTTCCACCTCGTTCGGGAGCTGAATAACTGCGAAGAGACCGCAGTGATCACTCTCGTACTCAACAGCAGTTAGACAGTTCCGGGTGCTTCTTTCCACGTCTAGTATAGTCAGTCGTTTGTCTATCAGCATCAGATCCAGATAGGTCCCGCTTCTAGGATACGATGGCCTATCGGTTACAAGCAGATCTAGCTTGAACTCAATATTGTGCTCTACCAACCATCTATACAATGAGGTCCCCCTGTGGTTGCGTACCACATTACCCCACTCTATATGCCCGAGTTAAAGTCGCCAGCTATGATATAGTAGTTCTCCTTCGAGCTCAGAAGGCTAGTGAAAAGAGTATCGAGCTCTGAAATGAAATATTGGTTGATTCGTACCTTGTCCGACGCATAGATAGCGATCACGTATAACCGCTTACCACCCCGAAGGGGGATGCGTGCGATACACGCTTCTATCGCCTGGAATCTTCGCACTTCATTGCTATACACGACCTTATGACAAAGGCCTTTTTTATTAAGAGAGCGACCCCGCCAGTTAGGTAGGTTCGGTCTCTTCGAATGATGTGATAATTCTTGTACCTGAGTTTGTGCGTCTGGCTTAGCCTAGTTTCGCTAACCATCAACACGTTAGGATTATGGGTTTACCTAATCAGTGAATTTACACTCACTGCTAAAATCTTCAGGTCGTGAGCTGCGTGCGCAGCCATCATTGTGATGTCTCGTTTGAATCGTCAAACAGCGTTGAATAGATGGGTTCTATTCGCGCTGCTTGCTCTTGGAACTGGTTTTGGAATTGGTTTTGGAGCTGAGCGATCTGCCTCTGGATAGAGAGCAGAGCCGTCTGCACATCCAAATTAGCTTCAGGTTGCCTGGCCACAGGGACCGGGGAAACCTTCGGCACTGTCTGTTGTACCGGCCGCCTATCTGATACCATTTGGGCATAGGAGACGGCTGGAGTAACAGTGGTAGCTTGAACACGGGGCGCTGGCCTCGCTTCTACCATTTTTATATTCCTCTTGGCTTGGGTGCTTCGTCGGATCTCTTGGACCTTAGGGCATCCCCTATAATTAGCGGGGTGCCCGCTCGTCTTGAAGAGCACGCATGTCAGCATGCTCCTGTCAACAACCTTATCCTTTCCTAAGGGGCATTCCCCATTAATGTGGGTTCCTGCGCATTTGACGCAGCGAGACTTCATACTACAGTTCGCTGCGGCATGCCCAAACCTTTGACAGCGAGCACACTGTAGCGTGTGCTTTGTCTTTTTTAATGTCTCCCATTTCACATCAATAGTGCCTAAACGATTGATTCGCTTCAGCTATCTACTTTGCTGTCTGGGCTGACCTGTACTAAGAAGAACGGAAGTTTCCTGTTCTCCCTCTTCGTTACCGAAGTGTAAAAGGGCTTGACCCCAACAACCTTGACGTCGTCAGTTTGCACAAGGCGCAGCTCTGCGGGGATCTCTTCGGTATCAGTATCGGGATCCACATTCTTGAGGAGAACGGTTTGAAGTTTTTCCCCTTTTGGGGTATATGTGAAGAACTCCACCCCGGTTGTCGTTAGCTCTTCCTTTATCGCACGGTAATCTGCCACTGATGAACAGTGGACAGAAAGCCTTAAGGGCCCTTTATATTTCATGTAATAATTGTTCTTTGTGGCCAACTTACACAGTTTATCTAGGTCCTTAGTCTCCAAACCGAAGACGTTGATTGGAGGGAATCTCTCTTTCTTCGCTGCAACTGGTTGCTGAAGTTGTTGTTTCTGCTGTTGTTGTTGCTGCTGATGCTGCGACTGCTTCTGCTGCTGATTCAGCTCCGACTGCTTCTGCTGCTGCTGCTGATTTTGCTGCTGCTGGATCTGCTTCTGCTGTTGATGAAGTTGTTGTTGTTGCTGCTGCTTCTTATTAGCTGATCCACTCTCGATTCTTGGCAGCTGTTGGGTGGGTAGCTGTTGTTGTTGCTTTGTCTTCTGCTGCTGTTGTTGTAGCTGCTGCTTCTCTGCAGCTTCTTTGGCCGCTATTCTGGCCTTCAATTTTTCTTGAACGAACTGGATATGAGCGTCCAGCTCCTCCCTCTCCCTCTGGCTGTTGACCAGCTCCTCCCGCTCGTCTTCTTCTTCGTCATCCGACATGGATGAAATCAGAGCGCGGTAGGAGTTCTCACTAACACCTAATGAGAAACTCCCCCCGCCACCTGCCGATTGTACATGATCGTGTTGGTCAGCAAATGCTATATTCGCTACATCTGTAGCTGTTGTCGCCTGTGTTGCTGTGTTTCCTACAACCACACTTACAGCAATTTTTGCATCACGTGAGGCAGCCGTGTAACGGCGCTTCACGAGATTTGGTTTCTGTTGAAGCTTTTTTCTCTTCTTCTTTCTTGCTTCTAACTGGTGGCCTGATGTCGCAGCCACCTGTTCAGCATCCCCCGTTATTACGAGCGCGGGTCGCTCTGCTGAATCCATCACATAATTGCACTCACACTTCGTGTCTTTAAATCTCTATAGAGAAAAATTCTTTTTACTTTATAACGGGATTTCAACCGGGCACCGTGATTCCACGCACAAGCGCAATGCCACTAGGCCACTGTCACGAGGGAAAATGCGCGCGAATTTTTCTTTATTAGTTTTTTTTTTTTAGTTGCACACACAACACACAATAGCCGAAACACGTCTGTTACACACGGAGGTATGCGAACGACTGTCACCGGCGATCACTCTACCGGGACGCTATCGGGTCTTATAACTTTTTGCATAAATTTACACACTTAAACTGTCTATGTTCGCACTAAGCCGAAACACGTCTGCACTTGGTAGAGGTCTGTGAACGACTGACCCCGCAATTCATGACAATTCGGCCAACGAACTTGCAACCGGCGTCACAATAAGTGACAACAACTGAGCTTCACAATTCGAACTATGTAATTATAGAAGGAAAATAAAACAGGGTGTACTCTTATCCCCTAAGTATGTATATAATTCAAATTCACGAAAAAAAAGGAATGGAAAAGAAAGTAATAAATATGCTAAAGCAAAATCAGTGTTGAACAGAATTAATAATAAGAATAAGAAAGAAAGAAAGAAAAAAAAAAAATTAATGAGTCTCCTTCCCCGTGTGGGAGAAGTTACCTGTCCTCTTCCTGGCCTCGTCGTTGCTCCGATTCTTCTTCAACGTGCGTTCACTTCTTGGTGTTTGGCGCGAGCAAGGTGTCTGTGATTTCCACACATAAATTAGATAGCAACTGCACACTATCGATAATCTTCACTATACTTTGAGATTTTCCTCAATGACACTGAAATTCGTTATCACTTCGGTTTAAACTCTTTTAAATTCTGTTCTGGTCGCGTTTCTCTATCTTCATTTTTCACTTTTTTTTTTATTTTTGTTTTTCGCTTGTAAGCAACAATGGAATTTTTGTATGTAATTTTCTAAAACTCTTCACCTCACTCTATCACCTTTCAAGACTGGACGTGAATCCAATTTTCCCTTTTTCCTTTTACCGAACAGATCACTCTTCCACTGGTTTCTTTTCGGGCAGTTTTCCTCTTTGGGCTTGCGAATACAATCCGATTTCGGGACACTTTACCGGCGTTGCTCGGTCAAAAACACTTCCCCAAAACCCAGAAAACGCTCGAAAGCTAGTCACAAAAAATCAACGTTGGGAACAAAATTACGTCATTCCCTGCACGAAATCCCGTCTTCCTACTCACGTTCTTATTTTATTCCTCTTTTTTTTTGATTTGATTCCGCGGTCAACCTACCGAGAACTCACGCGTCCAAACTCAACCGTCGCTTCTCACCAACTCCCAAGCCACGATCAAACCTCCCGACATTCCCAATCAATTCACGCCATCCCGATCAGATGGTCGATCCCTCCTTCACCTTGCGGGACGAACGCCTTTTGGGTCGATCACCCGATCCACTAGTCCGCTAACTTCCCATCACGCCACACTAAGCACTACTAGCGTCATCCTGGAAAGGGGGGAAGCCGAGGAAACACCAACAGGTTCACACTAGGAAAGGAAAACAAAAAAAAAAGCAGGAGCCTTGCGGCGGCATCGAACCGGACACCCCTGATATTGGAAACGACCACCCACACCTGGCGCTAACACGACCACACAAGTGTCCTGGAATATGACACCGTCAGGATCAATGCCCCACTCGCCCACCTACCATGACGAATCTGTAGCATATTTCTAGGTGAAAACCTTTCAACTGTCGGAACCCATAATACCTTCTTTTAAGTTCATAGAGCTCACGAACCGCTCTCGTCCTTCTGTCCAGCGTCGCCTTGTATGCTGGTTGCTTCGCTGAATGTGCCTGCCTGCACTCGTTGTCAAACCAGGTTTTTTTTTTTTTGGGGTGGCGCTTTAAAACCCAGCACATCAGATGCAGCTTCTCTGATGACTTTTTGACAACGGTTCCATTGTTGGTGGATTGTTTCGCCCGGCAAGTTTGGACTCCCTGAGAGCTTTAGGGAGATTCGATCGGCAAAGTTGTTAGCGGTCAATTTTTTTTTTTTTATAATTTGCGCGTGCTCAAGGGATTGCTTATACCCTTATGTCTCCGGGGTCAAGACTCAGCACGGGCCGAAGGTATAGAGGATGAAAGGGACAGAAGGTACCTGTGCACATTGGTCTTAAATATCTGCGGGTTGTAGTCTGTGGGAAATATTAGCTTGGGAAGAACATTCCACATTCTTGCCATGCGGCTGAATAACGAGTCTCTGAATTTAACTGTGCGTCCGAAAGTAGGCTTAAGGGTATACTGATGGGCATTCCTGGCGAGACGAGTATTGCAGGTGAATTCATGGAGAGGAGGAATGCAGTTAGCTAGCTCACTTGAGCATCGTTTGTTCAAATAACGATAAAACATGGACAAAGAAGAGACGGTACGTCGATGTACAAATCAGAAGGGGTGAAATATTTCTTGCATCGATTAAGAAAACCTAAACATTTCGCAGCATTTTTGGCGACCTCAAATATGTGATCGCTCCAACTAAGTGTTGTGTTGATACACATACCAAGGATGGAAAGTTTTCCGGTTTCATCGACACAAGCGCCATTCATGGATAATGGCTGATTATGAAGGGTTCGCTTGAGTGACAGCAGACAGCATTGAGTTTCTGAAGCATTGAATTCCTCTCTATTGTTTTTTCCCCAGGTAATTATGCTGTCAAGATCGGAATTCAACGTGCTTAACATACGCTGCCGTTCCAATTCTACGGCCGAAGGGCGGGGTCGGTGGTCTTGGAACGAATATGAAAAGCTATGGGTGCTGTCATCAGCGAAGGAATGGATTGGATTAGAAGTAGCAGACAAGAGATCATTTATAAAAATGAGAAAGAGTATCGGAGACAGGCCTTGGGGAATACCAGAATTTATTTGGTGGATATCAGACTTGAACCCATCCAAAACAACTTGAATTGAACGGTTCGAAAGGTAATTTCTAATCCATAGAAGAAGAGATTCATCGATACCATTGGCACGCATTTTCGACAAGAGAGCTTGATGCCAAACTCTGTCAAGTGCTTTAGAAATATCAAGAGCAACGATTTTGCTTTCTGCTGCATTGTGCAAAGACTGGTTCCACTTTTCGGTGAGATAAGCTATCAGATCACCAGTGGACCTGTCGCTGTGGAAACCATTGTCGGTCATTAAGAAGCTTCCGCGATTCAAGATATTTCATAAGCTGACGATTTATCAGCGTTTCCATGACCTTAGAAAGAAGGGACGTAAGTGCTATGGGTCGGTACGAGGTGGGTAACGAAGATTCGCCCTTCTTAGGTACTGGCTGGACAAATGCTGTTTTCCATTTGCTCGGAAAGAGACCTAAAGAGTAGGATAGATGAAAAAGCTTACGCAGTGGTTTTACCGGCACAGAAGAACACCTCTTCAGAAGTATAGGGGGAATACCATCCGGGCCAGCGAATTTGTGCACGTCGAGATCTTTCAGTACTCTTGCAACTGTACGAGTGCGGAAGTGGATTTGTCCCATGCTGAAATCAACGCTCTCAAGTACAGGTGGAGACAAATTGGAATCTGGCAGTGTTGAGCTAGCTGCAAAATGAGCCGCAAGCAGATTAGCTTTGTGTAAGGAGCTGACAGCTGGAATGTCATTGTAAATGAGCGTGGGAATTGAAGACGAGGCGGAATTCTTTACATTTTTTACGAATGACCAAACGTTTTTGCTACCCTTGGGACATTGTGGCACTTTTTGCCTCAACTTTTGCTCATAAGAGAATTTCACACGTCTGATAATTGCATTGCAGTCATTTCTGGCCCGTTTAAACTTCTTCCGGTTTTCCTCAGTGGGGTTGGCTTTGTATGTCCGGAAATTGAACTCTCTCATCCTAATAGCCTCTTTACAGCTCGAGTCATACCATGCGTTTGCTTTGGGCTTGATACTCTTCACTCTGTGAGGAATGAAGGTTCTCATGCCCAGCAGAAGAATATTTGTGATCATATCAGCAGCGGCATCCACGCCACTATCGAGGAAGCAAAGTGACCAGTTAAAATTTGAAAAGTTGTTAAGTTTGTTCCAATCGGCTTTCTCGTACAGCCAAACTGTTCTTTTAGGAATTTGTTCTCTAACTATGTGTGGTGATAACGAGAATTTTGCTGATACGACACAATGGTCCGACGAGCCTAGAGGTGGCAGTATGTCAACAGAATATTTATCAGGATGAGAGGTGAGAAACAGGTCCAGGGTGTTGGCGGAATGATCTGCAATGTCAGGTATTCGTGTGGGCTCATTTACTTGCTGGGTCAGATTGTTTACCTCAGCAAAGATTTCGGGTGTTGTCTGGCCTGAATGCCAAAGCCAATTAGAATTGTGTACATTGAAATTGCCCGCAATGGCAATTTCAGTGCGAGGATACAGGGATACAATTCTTGAGATGGAATCGGATAGCGCATCAAATTCGTTATAAGTTGAATTGCTATCCAAGCTTGGACTTCTATAAATAAATGGTTTGCGCCAATGGATGTGGAATCTTCTTCAAGATACTGGTAACCCGTGTTACCAGCATGAACGATTCACGGGATATTGTTCTCCTTTTTCCTCGCGCCTACGTCCTAAACCACACCTCTGCACACTTCTACCACTCTCCCCGCGGAACTGCCGTTAGGTATTACTTCGCGGGGCTGGTTAGCATATCACGCTATGTGATCTATATTTGCCAATTCGGCCTTTCTTTCTTTTTCCAGCCTTCTTAGCTCGATCTGCACCCTTGTAATAAAGGAACATGTCACTAGCCATTTGTCAGCTGACTCCATCATATGGCTAACTACGAGCTCGGGAGTTGGTAGACTTCCTCTCGCCACGGCAAAGCGTCTGGCGCGCGCATTCTGGACAAGTGGGTGAGCTGTCGTGACCGAATCTGTGGAGGTATTTTCGGTAACCCCCATGGCCCGACAAGAACTGCGTGAGGTGGTAGTTGCAGTTCCCGTGAGCTCTCGTTGTCCAGGCTTCTATTCTGGGTATCAATTTATGGGTCCATCTGCCTTTGGTTGTGGTGTCCCACCTGGTTTGCCACAGTGCCATTGATGTTGCCCTTTCTTCCTTTTTTAGACCTCTTGCGCTAGTCACCGAGTGATTTGCAGATCTCCGTAGGTAGATCCTTTGCATTTCGCTGGCGAGAATGTCGATCGGGACCATACCCGCAATGACGCAGGCTGCTTCGTACGAAATTGTTCGGAAACCGCTGATTGCTCTTATCACGCAGAGCCTGTATGATGTCGAGAGCTTCCTTGCTGCATCCGTGTTCGCCAGGGCCCCCGCCCATACTGGTGCAGCATATAGGAGGATTGAGCTTACCACTGTGGAAAGCAGGATCCTTCTCTCGTATCCAGGTCCTCCGATGTTGGGCAGCATTCCTGAGAGCGCTGCCTGAATCCTTGCTGCCTTTTTGCTGCAGTACTCGACGTGCGTTTTAAAGTCAAGCCGGTTGTCGAGCATTACCCCTAGGTATTTCAGAGCCATCTTCGATCGAATTATCTGGGAACCAACCCGGAAGCTAGCGTATTCCACCGTCTTTCGACCGGTTATTAAGACAGCCTCAGTCTTGTGGTCAGCTAGTTCTAAGTCGGCGGATTCCATCCAATCCTTGATCCTGGCGATCGCTTCGTTTGTGGCTGCTTCCACCTCGTGGATATTTTTGGCTACTGTCACGACCGCGATGTCGTCGGCAAAACCGATCACCTTGACTCCGTCTGGTTGCGTGAGTCTCAGTACTCCGTCGTACATTAGGTTCCACAGGAGGGGTCCAAGGACTGAGCCCTGTGGAACGCCTGCCGAGACTTCGTGGTATTTCATTCCATCGTCAGTCTGGTATCTAAGTTTCCTATTGGTGAAGTAGCTGACGATAATCTTCCTCAAGTACTGCGGTGTGCTCATCCTATTCAAGGCTCTCATGATACAGGACCAGTTCGCTGAGTTAAACGCGTTTTTGATGTCCAGCGTAACTACGGCACAGTATTTTTTTGTACCGCCCCTCCATCTTGAACCCGTTATCGCTTCGCTTGCTGTGTCTACCACCTCTTTGATGGCGTCGATGGTGGAGCGCGATTTCCTGAAGCCGAACTGGTGGTCGGACAAGGCTCCTCGCTCCTCCGCCACACCGATTAACCTGCCGTATATGATGCTCTCAAGGATCTTTCCCGTGGTGTCAAGCAGGCAGATTGGTCGGTACCCTGACGGTTCTCCTGGGGGCTTATTGCCTTTGGGTATCAGTACCAGGTTTTGGAGTTTCCAGCGATTTGGAAAGTTACCTTCTTCGAGGCACCTTTGCATCGCCGCTGTAAACAGTTCGGGCCTCTTCTCGACGGCCGCCTTGATGGCTTTATTAGGGATGCCGTCAGGGCCAGGTGCTTTTTTGTCGGCAATTTTCCTGCACGCAATCTGCAGCTCTTCAGCCGTGACTGGTGGGATTTGATCCGAACTAACTCCTTGTGTAAGGACGAACATTGTAGGAGGTTTCCTGGGGAACAGGTGTTCCACTATTGTTTTGAGCATCAGTGGGCAGGTTAGTTGAGGCGTCCTACTGCCTTTCACTTTTTTCATTACCACTTTATATGCTCCTCCCCAGGGGTCTAGGTCTGCTTCCTTGCAAAGATTCTTGAAGTAATTTGCTTTGCTGTCATTAATTGCCTTTTCCAGGTTGCGCCTTGCCAGCCTGAAGGCGGCCAATCGTTCCTGGAACTCCGGTCTACCTCTGGAACGCTGGGATCTACGACGGGCTTTAAGGCAGGTTGTCCTGAGATTCCTTATGCTGTCGTTCCACCAGTAGCATGGTTCTCCCCTTCCGCTAGTGAACCTCCTAGGCATCGCTGCGTCGCATGCTGTTGATAATGCTTGGATCAGATTACTCGACATGCTTTCCGCTGATGTGGTGTTGGCGGGGAAGTCAGAGCTTATCGTTTCTCCAAACACTTCTTCATCGAAAGTGGTGTCCTTCCACTTGGGCCCCGTTCGTTTTGGTCGCTGTCTGGGCCTCACACTATCAATCTTGAATACAACCGCCTGGTGGTCACTGTGCGTGTATTTCTCGCTGACTCGCCAATTTGTTTTGGGCAATAGAGAGTTGCTTGCGAACGTTATGTCAACTATGGAACTTCTGCCTGCTTTGCGGAAGGTTTGTGTTGAACCTTTGTTTACTAGGCCAATCTCCAACGATGCGAATGCTTCTAGGAGGGCAACCCCCCTTTTATTTGTGCATCTACTGCCCCATTCCGTAGCCCACGCGTTGAAGTCTCCGGCAATGATGACCGGATGCTTTCCTCGTGCGTCCGCTACTATATGATCTAAGAGACTCAGGTATTCTCTGTGTGGTAGACTTGGGGGAGCATAGCAGTTGTAAAAGTGGGTACCATTTATCCGGGCGCACGCAACATATTCCGTTACTGTGCTAATGTTTTGGAAGGTGTGGTTTCCACAGATCCAAATTGCTGCTTTCTTGGATGTGTCATCTGTCCAGCTGCCGCCATCTAGGGATTTATACGGCTCGCTGATGATGGCAACATCCGCTTTTTCTTCTCTTGACATTTGTGCCAGATGGTCTTGTGCGGCCGCACAGTGATTAAGGTTAATTTGTATAACCTTCATCATGTTTTATTGGTGAGGGCCCTCCTGAAAACCGGACACTTTGCACTGCCAGCTACATGTCCTGCGTTGTCGGGGTTGGTGCTCTTGCACCAGAAACACTTCGGCTCGTGAGAGCAGTTCTTAGCTATGTGGCCCTCTGTGCCACATCTTCTGCACATTTTGGAGCGGTCCTGCTCACTCTTGCACTGACGTGCTGTGTGCCCAAATCCTAGGCATCTAAAGCACTTGGTTAGCGCTGTGCGTTCCCGGATACGGCAGTTGATCCAGCCTATCCGTATCTTTCCCTCCTCCTAGGCATCTAAAGCACTTGGTTAGCGCTGTGCGTTCCCGGATACGGCAGTTGATCCAGCCTATCCGTATCTTTCCCTCCTTCAGCAGTGAGTTTGCATTTTCTGCGGGTAATCCAATCATTGCGACTTGGGTGCCGCCATAGGCTTTGCGCAGACTTACTATGTCTGTTTCCTTCAGTTCGGTCAGCTGAGTCTGGGATACTATTGCCTCGCAGATATCCGCTTTGGTGGTTACCTCGTCTATATCCTTGATTTCGACGGTAACGCAGTGGGTCAGTGTTCTGACCTCTGCGTCTTTTCCCAGGGATTCTCCAATTATTCCCTTAAAATGGTCGGCCTTTATTCCCGCTCCTTTTAGCTGGAAGAGCAGGTCTCCTTTTTGTGTGCGGCGGATTTTTGTCACCGATTCGCCGAGGTTTCCAAGCTTGGGATCGTTCTTGACTTTCCGCAGTATATCCGCGTACGACAAGTCGCCCTTCGCTGCTACAACTATTGCGTCAGGTCTTGTTTTCTCCTTGGTTTTCCTCGGAATATCATCTTTCCTCTGCGAATCCTTCGCAGAGTTCAGCTTTCTGCTGCTATCCGCGGGTTTCGCTTTCGGCTTTTTCGTTGTTTTTTGGGGATGGGCTTCCGCGTTCTCTCTTCCTTCGATCTTGCGCGAGGATTGCTCTTTGCGGGTGATATTTTTCCCCGTCGCTTCTGGCTGATTTTGCCTCCGTTTAGGGCTCGGGCTTTTCCCGTTCTGCTCCGGGCCTCGCTTGGTTTTTTCCGCAACTGCGGGTTTCATCCATGGGGATGTTTGGGAAGCGTTGTTCTTCCGTATCACTTCTTTGGCCTTGTCGTCGTGTGACTCGATAGCTGCCAGTTCATAGAGCGCCTTGATGCTCTCGATGGCGTCTCGCATTGGCTGGTGGATTGAGCGTCTCTTTCCGTCTTCCAGCATTTCAAGCAGCGCTTTGATCTGTTCCCCTAGTTTGTGGAAGATAGATGGGTTGCTAGTTGCTTCAGGTATGGGCTTTGCGCGTACTTGTTGGGCCACGCTATCCTCCTCGCTTGCTCGGGGCGTTGATATTTGCCCTACTGGTGATCTCTGCACCTTCGCGCTCCTTTGAAAAGCCGCGACAATCGTCCCTTCGCTTCCTCCGTTTCTGTTTAAGTTACTTGTTGTGTTCATGTTGTTTGGTCCCCACTCAAAGCCGTTATCAATGTTCGAATGTGTAGTCACCCGGGATCCCATGGTTGTCTATGCAAGCAGGGAGGCCATGCGAGGGTTGACACGCGCCCTTATGGGGTCGTGTGCCAGAGCCGGATCGGTGCTAACCAGGAATGTTACATCTGGACCTACACCACTAACTTAATGGCGACGCAACATTGAGCGTTCTTTGAGTCCTGCCAAGGTTTTAACGGGACGGGGGCGTGTGTAGCATTAGCCTGAGAGCCGTTTCAACTGGATTTCACTCCAGCTTACTCGGGTAACAAAATACTACCAACGTCAGCCCTTATAGCTTCCGAAATCCAAATCGATGTTTCCAGTATACCATAATTAAGACCTTACTGGGCTCGGTCTTAATGCCTGCGGCATTTGTGCCTGAGGCGGGATCGGATGTTGAAGCCACTCGCCTTCCTGGCTACGACTTTTATCTTCAGTCTGGACTTCTTTGGTCCAGATATGATGGGAGTTATACCGCCCCTACTCGGTCACCAGAGCCTCGTTAGTCTGAAGCAGGGTATACCACGTGCAGGTGAGGATGGTATTTTGTAAGTTGAATTACGCTTTATACCCCTCTATAAATAAAGCAGTAGTGGATTAAATGCTTACGGACGTGCAGTTTTAACCACAGAAAATTAAATTCTGGATTGGGACAGAGGCCGTATTGTGGTGGAATTTGGTAAGCTACATCACTACGCATGTAAATGGCGAGACCGCGGTGTAAAAAGAAGAGCGGCACCAAGCTATATCCAGGCAGGTTCAAATCCGATAATTCGGTATTCTTGCCTACCTGTGTTTCACTCAGCGCCAAGACAGCTGGTTTGTAACGGGATAGGTGGACATACACAGCGAAGAGATTCGCTCTAAGCACACGCACATTTCTCACATCAACCCTAAAACTTCCCATAAAGGACAAAACGCAGATATGAAAAACCAACTCCGACTGCAAGCAGAAATGAGAAGTGCAAATTCAAAATTAGCTTCCCAACAACAATCGATGTAGGTGTTATGCCTATACATCGATTCGAATTAGTCCACCAACAAATTCACACTTCTAAGATCCGCTATGTCAGATGCTACGCACTCTCAGTTATTGCATCAGCCCGCCTGACGGAATCAAACGGAAGTTGCGACCGAGAATGCGCAACAGTGACTTTCGAGGGAAAGGGGCAAGAGGGAGCGGACCAGACGCACTCGACACTGAAACACGTCTCACTAGCACTTAGCAATTTTTTATTTTTTTTTTTATTATTTTTTTTTCCGGGCACCAGCGAGCTTTTGAGGGTGGAGGGACCGCGGGGTTTATTTTTTATTTTATTTATTTTTTTTTTATCTTCCACTCGCGTAATGCACGGACGGAGACAAGTGCACGCGTCGGAGGATGGCACAGAACTCAAATTGCGATTGTAGCTTTCCGACGTCAAACTGCTTTGGCCCTGCACTACTCCGTCGCCCTTTCGATATCCGTGTTCTTACTTTGGCTACAACAAGGAAATGATCCGAGTCGATGTTGGCTCATCGGAATGTTCGGACATCGAGAATGCTGGAGGAGTGTCTGACGTCGATCGCAAGTGATCAATCTGGTTGACGGTTTATTGATCAGGAGACCGCCAGTTCCCTTTGTGGATGTTGAGGTGAGTAAACCGCGTGGTGGCTACAAAGAAGTTTCGCCCTGTTACAAAGTCCAAAAGCCTGAGTCCGTTCTCGGACGTGTTGTCGTGCAGGCTGTACTTCCCGATGACTCTAGCAAAGATGTCTTCCTTGCCCAGATTTGCGTTGAAATCTCCTAGAACGATCTTGGTGTCGCAGCTGGGGCATTGATCGTAATTTCTTTGCTGTCGTCATCTTTATCCTCCGTTGGGGCGCGGGCGCATATCAGGCTGATGTTGCCGAGTGTAGCCTTGATGCCGATTGTTATGAGGCGCTCGCTTATGTATTTAAAGCTTAAGACTTCTTGCCTAAGTCTGCCTCGAACAACAAACCCGCATCCGAATAAGCGCTGCCTTCGCTCTTTGTAGCAATCGCCGAAGTAAATATCGCAGTTTTTCATCCTCTTTTTGCCCGGCAAATCCCACCACACCTCCTGAATGGCGGTGATATCTGCCTTATAAGCTTTGAGGGCTTCCGCAAGTTCATCGGCTGCACGTGGTCTGTTCAGGGACCTCACATTCCAAAGAGCAGAACCGAAAATCGTTGTCCTTATTTCGTTGTCCATGGTCGTCAGCAGTAGGGTCATCCGTATCCGAGGCTTCTCGTCGTTTCTGAACTAGTAATTTCTTACACGGTGGGGAAGTTAACCCCACGCGCAACCCCCGAACCTGGACGACCGGGTCCTGGTTTAAACCCCTGGACAAGGGCATACATTAGTTTACCTCTAAGCGGTTGCTGTAAGGGCTATCCAGAGGGCGCCGCGAGGAGGCTGTATGTCAACTTTACCTTTGCATTTAACAGGGATCGTTGCTGGCATCAGAGCAGTCAACAACTTTGCCTGGATGCACAGGGCCATGCCCTCCCAAAAAGCAGAGTTGCACCATTACAAAATGATGGTCAAAGCGAGCTGACTATACCAAAAATGGTATTAACGGCTGCGTTGGTCGCTTCTCGCTTGCTGGACAGGATAGTCTTCGTATCAACATTGGTGATGTGCTGGACCGATTCCCATTTTACTTTGTCAGTATCCAGTGGATCTAATAAACGATGGAAGCCGTATGTGGAGAATCGCGTTAAAGAAATCAGGACGTTATCAAAGTTATGTCCTGGTGCGGAAAATCCCGAGGACTTTCTTACCAGGGGCTCAGTGCAACTCTTCGCATTAATTCTTCTATTTGGTTAAGCGGACTTTCATGACTAACTGAACATGATATTAACTGGCCATCAAATCCGAACTGAATGTAGTCTCATTGCTTAACATTTCGTCGGACGCAGAGGCCTCCGAATTTAAAACTGTGGATTTCCAGGAACCCATTAACAATGCCGAAAATCAAATATTATCTATGAAAATTAATAGAGCTGAGAAGTACTGGATTCGTCAAGTGCAAAGAGAGGGATGATGTTAGCGTCGCGCATCGTATCATATTTCCGAAAGCAGCTCATATCATAAAACTGATCATTACTGATGAGCACCAACGAATATTTCATGGCGGGACTTCAGCTGTACTTTCAAAGTTGCGGTCTCGATACTATGTCATAAAAAGCATTTGCTTCGTCTGTAAGATGCTTCGTAGACAAGCAGCTACCCAAGTGTTTGCACCTCTTCCCAAGGATAGGATTGTGTCATCTAGCGCATTCGATGTAACTGGTGTCGGTGGTGAACGTAAGAGTCTTATATACTTTTATTTATCTGTGAAGTAGTACGAGCTGTGCGCCTAGAATGAACTAATCATTTTAATGCAGAAGCTGTATTCTGGCCATAAGGCGATTCATTGCCAGACGGGGTACACCGCGGATAAAGTACTCTGACAATGCTACCACCTTTAAGGCGCCGTCTGAATTGTCAGAGCGATACGTTCTCGAGTGAGTCTGTGTTATTTTTGTTTTTGATATTATGTGCCCTTACAACCATCAGAAATGGGATGAGTCGACTGTACAATTATGAAAAAATTGGAAATGTGAATTATTGAATTTTTTTTGCGATCTTGTTAACATTTATGCTGATTGTGAAATTTTATGTTATGTGTGCAGAATTTGTTTGACATGGAAGAGTCCTTGCTTAAATTTTCTGGAGACGACAACTTTCCTGTAAGTCACTCTCCCGATCTATTTGACAGCGGACGTGTTTTTTTTTGCTCCCGGTGATCTGTGACTACGATCTTAAAAATTAAACGGAATCGCGATTCGTCGCCAAACGATATTGACTCCCATGAGTCCAATATCGACG
The DNA here is from genome assembly GCA_964034865.1 of Eristalis intricaria. Classification (NCBI taxonomy): domain Eukaryota; kingdom Metazoa; phylum Arthropoda; class Insecta; order Diptera; family Syrphidae; genus Eristalis; species Eristalis intricaria. The sequence continues at coordinate 60,248,436 of OZ035873.1, read as the reverse complement.
AAATTGGCAATAAAAATAAAAAACGTAATTCGAACATAGACAGCAACACCATGAGTGTAAATAAAAAATCTTCGCGCAAGCCACGTGGAAATAGTGAGAATGCGGAAAGTTATAACTCTCTGAGTTCAAATTCCTTCTATCCTCTCTCCCAGTTAATGGACAGAGATGACTCTCCTCGTGAGAGATATAACAACATTAACAAAGTGACAGAGCCCAAACCACCACCAATAAATGTCATTAAATCCGATAGTCAAAGCATACATCAAATTTTGACAGGTAGCAAAATTGATGAAAATGTTGTCAAACGGATGTCCGTCGTTATTAAAATAATCCCCAAATCAATAGAAACTTATCGAAAAATATGTGCATCACTCAAAAATGCTAATTGTGAATACTACACACACAGTTTAAAATCCGATCTGCCTTTTAAAGTTACACTTTCTGGTCTAACCTCATCTGGTGTCAAATGTAGTGAAGTCAAAATGATTAACAGGCAAATTGATCAAAGAGAAATTACTCTGTTTTTAGTGTACATTGAGAGAGGTACTATAACCCTCAAAGAATTGCGGGATAAATTTGGTGTAATCAACAAAACTGTTGTGCAATGGAACTTTCAAAGAAGGCTGCCCAAAAGAATTACCCAATGCTTTAACTGCCAGATGTACGGCCAGAGTCATGCTGTTCACCATTCAACCACAAGGAATGCCTGGTCAAGACCTTCAGTAAATAATGTAAATAATTGTAATACTATTCCTAGCAATAGTACTTTGTTTTTAATACAGGAAATTCAAATATTAACTAATGAATTAGTTTCTAAATTAAAAGTTTGTAAAGATAAGTTCGAACAGTTTAATGTTATCACTGAACTAGCTATAAAATATTTAAATAATGAATCCCAGTAAAATAAAATTAATTACATGGAATGCGAGAGGAGTAAGATCAAAACAGATAGAGTTCTTTTCATTTATGCAAAAAAATAATATAGACATAGCCCTTATTACCGAAACTGGACTTAAAAGTCATGTTTCCTTTTCAAACCCTAATTATATTTGCTACAGGTTAGATAGAGAGAGTTCTTGAGGTGGCGGAATAGCTATTACGTGCAATAAAAAATTAAAAGTGACTGTGTTGCCCTTAATTAAGACAACATTAATTGAACCCTTGGGAGTTGATGTAGAATTAATAACTCCAAACCAATCAGTTAAAATAGTTTGTATATACTTTCCCGGAGGCAGAAGATCAAAGAATGTTAAAATCTGATCTATTGAAGCTCACACAACTATCAGGACGTTATGTTATAGGCGGAGATTTCAACTCTCGACATCAGGCTTGGGGATGCCTAAGATCAAACTGTTGGGGCAATATCTTGCACGATCTACACAATAATTACCCTTTCACGTTAGTGTACCCGTTTGAGTATACCTACATTCCACGCAATGAAAGAACCAATCCATCGGTAATTGACTTCTTTCTGACCAACTCTTCTGAAATACTTTCTCAACCAATAGTAATCAATGACTTATCATCTGACCACTTACCAGTTTTAGTTGATCTTTCTCTAAATGCGGACATAAGTGTTCCTTATAAATATAATTCTAAGGCCATGAACATAACGCGTTACCAAAACTCAGTTAAGAGAAGATTCGGCAATTTGACTGGTTTATCACTTTCAACTATACAGCACAAAAGTGATGTTGATTCTATGATCTCGTCTCTGTCAATTGTCATAAAAGATAGTATTGAGGACTCAGTCCCGAAAATCTAAGTGACACTCAGACAATAAATTTAGTGGAATCTACAGTAAATCAAACCGCTTCTTTTGAAACTCCACCTCCAAATTGGTATATACGTCCGAAAGTAATAATGAATATTCTTAAACACACTAACGCTAAAAACGATCCCGGCTTCGACGGTATACCAAATATTTTTTTAAAAAATCTTCCTCGTACAGGATTTATTTATGTTACGCTCATTATCAACGGCTGTCTTAAGCTACTTTACTTTCCCCAAACCTGGAAAGTTGCGAAAATTATTGCCTTACCCAAGCCCCGGAAGCCTCCTGACATCCCGTCTAGTAACCGCCCAATAAGCCTTCTAAGTAACTTGGCAAAGATCTTAGAAAAAGTAATTAAACAAAAACTTATAGAGTTTATTGAAGACAACTCCATATTGAAAAACCACCAATTCGGTTTCAGATCTGGACATAATACTTCTCACCCCGTTTTGAGATTAACTAGACACGTGCAACATCAACTTTCGGTTAAAAAATCTGCCGGTTTGCTACTTCTCGACATTGACGCAGCTTTTGATTCTGTGTGGCATAACGCTCATCCTGATAACTCTCATCAAAGACTTCTTATATGGACGTAGCTTTAAAGTATTCATGGGCGCTACCACGTCTACACTCAAACACATATAGCTCCAGTCCTCTTCAATATCTACCTAGCAGAATTCCCTAGCATCCCCAATTGCCATTTATCAATGTTTGCGGACGACTCCGCATTATATTGTTCCGATGAACTTCCTTCGCATATTTGCTCAACTCTGCAATATGGTTTTGCCACTACAAAAAACTACCTCCACAAATGGAGAATTAGAATGAATGTCAACAAGACTCAGACAATGTTCTTCACTCGCAGAAGAAGTACAAAGTTTTTACCTAATAGTCACCTTACATTAAGTGATTGCGACATTACCTGGTCAGATGAAGTTAAATATTTAGAAATCAATCTCGACAAAAAATTAACCTTTAGCAAGCATTTGCCAGCTGTGTTGAATAAAATCAATGTTTTAATAAAAGTATCCATTTATAAATCGAAGGTCTACCCTAAGGATTGAAAACCAAATTATTATATTCAAAGCTATTTTTCGAGCCATTATGACATATGGTGCTCTCATATGGTATTTGTGTGCACGCAGTCATATAAAAAAGATGCAAATAGCTCAGAATAAATTGTTGAAGATTATATTGAATCTGCCTTGGTATTTCTCCACGTCAGAACTACACAATATAGCAAAAGTTGAATTAATAGAAGACAGAATTAACAATATTGCTCTTCACTTCTTTAATCGTTGTTCATATTCGCAAGATCCACTTATTCAGCAACTTACGCCAAATCCTAATATATATTAACACGATATATTTAAATGTAAGCTAAGTTTTATATATAAAAAAAAAATCATTGGGTTTAGTATGAGACTTTATTTTCCCACATTTGTTATTATTATTATTATTTTCTTTTCTGGCAGTCTATATAATAATATTATAGTTCAATGAACAATAATGTTCTAGCTCTAACTTGTAAATGACGAAATTGTAAAATTGTATGCAGTTATTAAGCTTCACACAAATAAATAAAAAACAAAAAAAAAACAACTTTCCTGTAAGGAGATGGGTCCAATCGTTTGAAGATTCGATTGAACTGTACAAATTGGATGAAACTTAAACCTTCATCTACGCACAACGATTGTTTTACAGGGTACAGCAAAGTTGTTTCTGCGGTCATCAAAATGTCGCTCGAGGAGTGAGCTGAAAGCAACTTTGCTTACCGAATTCCATCAACACACCACAGCAATGGATATGCACAATACATTGCGGAATCGGAAGAAACGCAAGGAGGAGAATTTCCAGCAGTATGCCCTCGCCATGCAGGAAATCGCTTCCTTAGCCGATCTGGAAGAACAGGATATAATTAATTATATTGTTAAAGGTATACCTGATTCAGTCTTTAATAAACAAATATTGCTTATAGCAAATTTGTGGAAAATCAATGGTGGATCATCTTCAACATGCCGAGGAAGGCGAGAACGGGTATGGCTGCGGAATGACGGAGAAATCAAACTCCCAACGACCGACCAGATTCAGTGGGGGACATGGTGCAGTTCGACGCATGTGATGCATGGCAGCACAACCAGTGTGCCGGTGTGGACAGCCTCATCGAGTCCAAGACCTACGTGTGCGAAGCGTGTGAGCCAGGCCTAGGGGTCACTCATATATCAACGCCATTAGAGAGACATGTCATAGTCCCAGAAGAGGATAAATACGAAACGTTCATCGATCTTTAATTAAGTAATAAAATCACTTGACCTCGAATGGAATAGTACGCAATAAAAAAAGAGACTATCTACTTCAGCTCACAGTTCGATAAGGATAGGAAGAGATGCAGATTGAGAAAAACGATCGGCAGTCTCCAGCTCGACGAGAACGTGTCAAGTTCTCAATAGTGTTAGAGTATTTTCTTTTTTTTAAGTAAATGTTTTGAGTTTTTTACAAGTGTTGTTTTTATTTCTATTTTGGATACACATCCAATTCTATACAAGAAAGTAAATATATAATTGGCGCAGTCAGTAGGATTCTAATACAATTTAGAATCCTGTGAAACGAATATACGTCGCGTGAAATCGAGTTAATACGGTACCGTAAAAATGAAAAAATTATCAAACCAAATAGTTTGTGAAGAATGCACATATAATCGACAAAGATTGGTGTGTCAAACAAACTTATAAAAACACTTGAAAAAAAATAAAAATCCACAAAGGTTAGTGAAAAAATCGACAAAGATTGGAAGAAAAATCGGCAAGAAGTTGATGAAAAGGCAAATAATACACGACAAGAGCAGAAACATGGAGAATCAAAACCAAGTTGTTGACAAACTGGAACTCAGGAAACAGCAGTTGGAGCAAATAACGGCAGCATACCTAGAACTGTAAAGGAAACAAAATAACGATGAAAGAAGAAGGTTATTGAAAGAAGCCCAATGCATCTCTGTGTTTACGGGACAAGGAGATATCACATTAAATTCATTTTTAAGTTCAGTTGAAAATTAACTCAATCAGGTGCAAAATGAAGACCTGAAGAACGTTTTTACGAAGGCCATCTTTTACCAGAAGATACAGGGAGAGGCGAAAAATGCAGTTATCAACATTCCGCAAAACGACAATTGGACCATCATCAACGAAACATTAAAACTATGCTACAAGCCAGATATAGAACCACACGAGGTCTACAAAAAGATCACCAACCTGAGAGAAAATACGGTGAGTGAATTAGCTCTAGAATTACAAAATATTAAATATAAGACAGATGAGTTAATTATATACTATAAGGAAGATGATTATATAGACTTAAGTAATGTGGATACTATATTAGTGAATACTGCGAAAGAAATTTCACAAGGCACTCTACTTTTTTTTTAGATTTATTTATATATCTTGCATAGTATAACAGTGTTTTAACAATAATGGTTTAATTTGCTCTAGCTTGCACAGCGATATGGTTATATAAAACTTTACTACTGAGAATACACTGGTTTTGTAAGTTATGCACTAGTAGAGTACAATTGGAGGAAAACTATGAAAAAAACCTCCATTTAGGGGGGCACTCTACTAGATAGAATTTATGAGGAAAAAGATCTATATAAAGTGATATCAATAATGCGTAGGAGAAGATTTGAAGATTCATGCATTAGGACAGAATTCAGAAGAGGATATAGAACAAAAGTGTCCGTTGTATTAGACAAGCAAACGAAAACAAACTATCACGGCAATAATGCCAACAGATCCGGTCAGTATAGACAAAATAATTATCAGGAGCAACACAGAACTTATTCAGGGAACTATAGAAGAGATAATAACCAGGGGCTACAAAGAAACTATTCAGGAAATTTTAGGCAGAAGAATAATCAGGAACAACCAAGAAACTATTCAGGCCAATATAGACAGAACCAGCCAATGGCGAACTTTAGGAGTAATACAGGCCAGTACCATAGGCAGGAACAACAAATAGAGAGAATGGAGGTAGATAACATCCAGAGGAATAGCAACAAGCAACAAATTAACACCTCTCAGAGCCAATACTCAGGAAACCACAGGACGAATCCAGGCCAAAATTGCCATCAACAGGATAAGCCTAAATAAAGAGTACGTTCTCCAGAGAAAGTTGGAAAAGATTCCGCGTTTTTTATGAACTAGTCTTGGATGATCTACCCCAAATTAAAATAATGATAGGTTCGAATAATTATACAGCATTAATAGATTGTTTCTACGTTAAGTATAGTGGATGATAAGTTAACCGAATTCGAGAAGGTACGCATCGAACCAATTAATTTAACTACAGTAACGGGCAGGGGCACAATCGTTTATGAAGCACTTACTCCAGCGGCCAAAGAGTTCAAGGCTCCGCCAAATGCATTAGTTCGCTGGAAAGTAGAAACGCTTTACAATAGGGGATACCAGTTCATTATAGGTATGGACTTATTAAACAATCTCAACGCTTTGATTAATGTAGAAGAAGGAACAGTAAACCTTAACAATCAATATATAAAATTGATTAATATGCTTTATTTACTTAACGAAAAATGTTCATTGGAATCTGTCAATCAAGTTAAAACAAGTTTTAATCTGGACTATCTTAACGATGAAGAAAAATTTAGAATACAAAAATTACTGAAAAGATTTGAAAATCTATTTTTTAAAGAAGGTGACCAATTAACTAGTACACCAGAAATAAAGTACGAAATAATCACTACAACTAATCAACAAATAAACGCGAAACTTTATAGATAACCACCTCAACACGAAGCAGAGGTCAGGCGACAAATTAAGGAAATGGAAGAGAAAGGTATAATAAGAAAGAGTAATTCCAAGTATTCAAGTCCACTAATAGTGATTCCAAAGAAAATAGATAACTCAAGACAGAAGAAGTTTAAGAAGACTGTAATAGATTATAGGAAGTTAAATGTGGTGACAATAGACGACAAATACCCACTACCTAATATAGACTCTATATTAGATAAGCTGGGTAGGGCGCGATATATACATAGATCTCGCGAAAGGTTATCACCAGATCCTTATTAAAAAAGAGGATAGGAAAAAGACAGCTTTCGTTACCCCTCATGGACTCTACGAATTTATAAAAATGCCATTCTAAGAGACCATATAAACAAAACATGCGTAGTATATCTGGACGATATTTTGATATTTAGTACAACATTGGAAGAACATTTCAAGGCTATAACGGAAATATTCAAAATATTACAATCCAAATGATTAAAGATCCAAATAGATAAATGCAACTTCATGAAAACAGAGACGGAGTTTCTAGGTCATGTTCTGACAAAAGAAGGTTTAAAACCCAACCCGAAAAGATTGCCGTAATCGAACAATTAAAATTACCAACTACAAAAAAGCAAATACAGAGCTTCTTAGACATTACAGGTAACTACAGAAAGTTTAGCCGAGAGTATGCAAAAGTAGCTAAACCTATTACGAAATACTTAAAGAAAAATACGAAAATAAATTTGAACGACCCAAATTATATTCAAGCGTTCAATAAGTAGCCATCCAATATTGAGATATCCGAATTTTCAAAGACCATTTACGTTAACAATAGATGCTCCGAACTATGCTTTTGGTGCAGTCATCTCACAGGAAGGACACTCAATATTCTATGCATCCCGAACACTTAATAAACGTGAGATTAATTATTCCGCTACAGATAAAGAGTTCTTAGCGATCATGTGGTCTGTTAATTATCTCAGACCTTACCTTTATAGTAATAAGTTTAAAATCAATACAGATCATCAGCCAATAAAGTATCTTCACGCTAAGTATAGAGGAAAAGATTTATCACCCAGGCACCAAAGATGGCTCCTCAAACTAGGAGAATATCAGTTCGAAATAGAATATCTAAAAGGTAAGGAAAATAAGGTGTCAGATTTCCTTCGCCGAATAAAACACAACTTGTACTTAAAGCCAAAGGATTGAGAGAATCCAGACTCTATAATAATAATAATAATATGGGTGGCGCGACAGTCCGAGGCGGACCTGGGCCTAGCTTCTCAGCAACCACTCGTGTTGTGCGTGCTATTGTTCTTTCACGAGTAGAAGCGACCTACAGTTCAATGCCGACTCCGAACGGCGAAGTTGAGAAGCTTTTTCTAGACAGGAATACTCTTTGAGCATTGTCAGTAACTCGAAAGAGGTGGAGCCGTGAATTATCAAAGGTGGTAAGTTCGGGTATCGAACCTGGCACTCTCTGCGTAGGAGTAGATGCACTTACCCACTACGCCACGGCATCCCACCAGACTCCATACAAACAGATAATTATTCACTTAAATGTAGTGATACTTATTCAAACCAACTTTGTATTCGATATGGAAGAAAACATGTCAGATGATACCATACATTCAGCGGATGAAAATCTCATGGATCATATTCCAATAATTGACGATATAGTAAATAAGTATAAGACACAATTAATACTCACTAACAATAAAACAAACGAAATCCAAATTTTACATCGAAAATGATATCGATAGATTATAAGACATTTTAACAAGATTTATAAAGAAGGGAAAAATAGCCATTTTAACATGACTAATAAATAATAAGAAAAAAATTTAAAAACTTAATGACCGAACATATTTTTTTTAAAAGAAACTACAAGCTAACTTACATTCTACCTTAAAATAAAACTTAAAAACTATCTTAAGCTAATCTACACATTTGTATAGCTATATACACATGCGTACACGCATATATCCTTATATACATAATGCATATATACATCGTTATGTCTATATATATACATTCTTTCTTTTATGTATTTTTTTTTATTTTTATTTTTTATAAATATATTTTTTTTTATAATAATTAATAATAAACAGCTTACCCACTACCTTACAACTACGCTAAAATATGTAAGTCGGCCATAGGTTACAGCTGATATATGTATAAAATCCGCTGCAAGACGTGGACCGACTACTCCCCATGAGGGGGTCTGAATTACCCTTTCTAAACGGGGTCTAATGGGTTCGACGCTGCATTTCTCTCGCTCCCCAGCCACCAGAACTTTCGGTGTTGCAAAGCAACATCCAGCACATCCCGCCTAGATACCGCCGTACTGAACCGGAGGAGACCCTCTTCAGCTCGTTGTGCGATGGAGCGGTCGTGGTTGAGTCGCCCATCCACAGTTGATCTGGCGATGTGATATATGAGCGGTACCGCATTTATATTTTGTATCAGACCGTGCTTATCCAAAGGGGGGAATTCTTCTGGGGGGACGAAGGCGTTGTGACGTACCCATTCGTGGTATAGTGGGTTGGGGTAGTAAGCCCCAGAGATAAGATTGTTGACCGAGTTCATCGCTCTAGCAGTGTGACCTCGAAACAACTTCAACAGGAAATTGTCCACTCTTGTCAGGTTTGCCCTGTTGTATAAGACCTCATTGGAATAGAATTTTATGTACTGGGACTCTGGAGTTCTATAAAGGCGAAGGCAAGCCCTAAGAGCGAAGGCAAGCCCTCTCGAACAACCGAATCTTTTCCATCAAGCTTGCACTCACGTTGAACCACACGGGACAGCCATAGGTGAGCATAGGCCGTATGAGGGCCATGTAGCAGATAACCTTCACCCTCACATCGAGTTGGCTGTTGTAAAACAGTCTCTTTGTAAGGGCAAAAGCGCCTCGGGCCCTGGCCATAGCAGCATCTAGATGTTTGTTAAAATATAGATACTGATCTAGCCAGATCCCCAGGTATCTGACTACAGTCTTTTGCGCCAGTGGTTCCCCGTGTCGCCCAACAAGAGAGAACTTTCGCCAAATCTTTTTCGTATCCGCCGAGGCCTTATACAACGGCGCTCTGAACAGAACGGTTTCCGACTTCCGAAAGTTGATAATCAACTTCCAGTCATCGCAGCTTCTCATGAATGAATCGAAGTCACCCTGCGTGAGAGTAGTGATTTCTTCGATCTTTTTGCCTGATCTGTACACGATCAAGTCATCGGCATACGCAAATACGTGAGGAAGAGAACTTATCAGATCGCTCAAGTAAATGTTGAACAGGATCGGCGAATTAACGGTACCCTGTTGGAGACCATTTTTTACCTCAAATATCCCTGTGGATCTCACGTTGCCATTTTTCACAACGAACCATCTACCGGTAAGCATGTTACACAGTAGGTACAGCAGTGGTTTGCTAATACCTAGCCGATTGAGTTGTCAAAAAGACCATCTAACCATACGATGTCAAAGGCCTTCTCCAGGTCAATCAAGCAGGCGCCCGTACATTGTTTCTGGCTCTTGTTCCATTGGATATCCGACACCAGTTTTGACGCGGCATGAATAGTGTCATGCCCCGCTTTGAAACCGAATTGGTTATCTGGAATTATATTTTTGTCCATAGTCCAGTTGATCAGAGTTCTATTTATCACCTTAAATGATTTGAAGACAGCTTGGAGTTCTGTCTTCGATATTGACGGGGGATGAACCCCTTCGTCGGCGATGGCATTATCTGCCATGTTATCATCATTGAACACGACAAAGCCAGTGTTCTCAGATCGCCATTGTTGCATGTCTTCTTGAAGTTGAGAGTTGCTAGCCAGTACGCGGTGATCCAAATCGTGGTTCGGGCGAACGCTCTCATTCACCTTATACACTTCTTGGAAGACCACGCCTAGTACCTCCATTTTTTCTCGCGGGTCTTCGACCATAAAGAAGTTATCGTCGAGTACGGCGTTATCTGGATCAATACCTGTGGTAGTCAGTATTGTTGATACTCAACTTCCAGTCATCGCAACTTCTCATGAATGAATCGAAGTCACCCTGCTTGAGAGTAGTGATTTCCTCGATCTTTTTGCCTGATCTGTACACGATCAAGTCATCGGCGTACGCAATTACGTACAGCTATTGTAGATAAGGCAGGCCTAGGGGTCACTCATATATCAACACCATTAGAGAGACATATCATAGTCCCAGAAGAGGATAAATACGATACGTTCATAGGATCGTTAATTAAGTAATAAAATCACTTGCAATAAAAAAAGGGACTATCCACTTCAGTTCACAGTACGATAAGGATAGGAGGAGATGCAGATTGAGAAAAACGATCGGCAGTCTCCTGTTCGACGAGAACGTGTCAAGTTCTCAATAGTGTTGGATTATTTTCTTTTTTTTGAAATAAATGTTTTAAGTTTTTTACAAGTGTTGTTTTTATTTCTATTTTGGATACACATCCAATTCTATAAAAGAAAATAAATACATAATTTGTGCAGGTAAGTGCAGTAGTAGTTTGCTTAGTCTTTCGGGAGGGGTTTCCGCCAATTTAGTGAAATACAGCCAATACAGCCCACATGCCAAATTATTGCAAGGTCCCGCTATAACGGGATTAATGGCGTCACTCGGTGCCGTTAATCATAACGCGTTTTCAGCGAAGTTATCAACCGCGTGCAGCAATTTCACACACGAATCAGCAAATTCGCCGAGCATCACTTCGCCTTTTCGGATTGCTGTGCTGACACATGCCGTCCATGTGTCAACGCCAATTGTGCCAACCAGTGTCGCTGAAGTGGATGTCTCTTCACCTAGTGTGGCCGTGGTTACTGCCGGTCATGGAGATCCCGCCACCGTCAACGTGTCGCCCCCGTTCAACCACGTTACCAGGGCGTCTGTTATGTCGACTAACGCTGCGCATGCAGGAATATCTAAGTCAAGTGCGGTCGAAGTCGCTGCCAGCCGTGGAGGTCCTGCTACTGCTACCTTCAGGACCAACGTGTTGCAGCTTCGGGTGTTGAATCAGCGCCGTCAACAGTTCCAGCCAGTGCTTCTACAGCCGGATGCTCCCGCCCCCCTACACGTTTCACCCACTCATATGAAGGATGACTACGAGTTCGTCGGGTCAAGCTCCAATGATGTACAACTTCAATAATACGACTACACCAGTAGCTCCTGTGTATCATGCAGATGAAAATGTCTGCCGCGGCGACCCAGCGAACATCGCCACGAGGTTTTTCGCCGGGCCAAGGACTGAAATGACTGGACCAGTAACGTTCAACCCAACAGGAAGCCTAGAACTGCACATCGTTCATTCATCATGGAACCTCTCCACTGCGAACGGGAAACTCCCCGCTTGTGAGACATCTCGGTTATAACGACTGGTCAAGCCGGATGCCTCGGGGATCTCGGACCGATGAAATGAATGGGAATACATGCGGTCGTGTGCCAATATCCACGTAACCGCGGATCAAATACAGTGGACCCATCTCCATTTCAGCTGTAAAGTTCGCTCAAATAGATCAACTCCACGTTCTCCGAGAACCATGCAATGGCCCCTTTTATGAGAAAAGGGATGGTTTATTTGCGGAAAGGCGGCACTCAAGGAGTTCAAGTTCATCCAGATTGTCTACAAGAAGTCTTCAAATAGTATTGGATAGAATTGAGGAGCTGAGACAACTGCGAGAAGAACGATGAAAAAGGGAGCTAGAGGTGCAACGAGCCAGGGACGAGGACTACATAAAGAAGAAGTACAGTATTCTAAACAAGGTGGTTGAGTCGGACGATGATGAGGAGGATGTTTCAGAAGTGGAGAGGTTGCCAACAGCACGCGGCGCGATTGAGAGCTGGGGAAATACAGCCGAGGCGAACGGTTATCGGATGTCGACGGAAGAGGTTGTACGTAACTCAACAGAAGTGATGGAGCCTCAAGCTACTTCGAGAGGAACCATGGAGCGAGAACACCAACAGACGTCTATGCGGTTAAAACGTTCCGGAACTCATGCCAACCGGAATAATAACGCCGGACATATATCTGATACCCACCATCGAGACACCCCTTAATTGGATTCAAGCGATCATTACTAAAATCTGGTGACGAAACCCGGGATTCTTGAACTTATACGTAAAAGAATGAACGCTGAAGTGGGTTCCTTAATCAAGGCAGGGGCATCTGTAAAAAAAGCTGATACTGTGGCGGAGTATGAAGATAAGTCGATATCAACAATAACGCGCATTAAATTTCCTTTGTCAAAGCTTCGTCTACGCCAAGGACAGCCGATTAGCGCTGAAAATATTCTCGAGTCTACTTCTGCGTCTACGGCACCTCCCCTCGGCCACTACACGACTCATCGTCATTCAGTGCTGTAAGGTTGAACAAACTGCAACCAAGACGTTTTTCTGGTGATTTTAGAGTGGGTTCCCTTCTGGGAACAATATCGCTCTCGTTCATGAGACCTCATCACTTAGTACGATCGACAAACTTAATTATCTTGAGACAGCATTAGTAGGCAAAGCGGCCGAAACATTAGCTGGTCTCACTCCTTCAATTACTTGTTGAAATTTTTAAAAAGAGAAGTTGAGTCGCTAGAGATAGCTAACGAAGCGAAGATCTCAACGTATCGCTCTAACACAACAAGTGCATGTGCGAAACCTGTCAAAACGGTCTTAGGTTTTTTTACTTCGGAAAGAAGGGAAAATTGTTTATTTTCCGGTGCTACCAGGCACGAAACTTAATAATATTTATTTATTTAATTATTTGGATCCAGGTGAGACAGGAAGTGTGTTGTGGTGTTGGCAGATATCAGGTGTGTCGCGTGCCGATAAGATAAGGGTTTGTGTGTGAGTCGTGTGAACTGGTTGTTATCGTGTGTAGTTTGGTGTTGTGTGTTGTTATCGCGAAAGTTTTGTCGAGTGTGAGTGGTTGGTGTGTGAAGTGTTAGTGAAAAGCAGTGCGTCTTGAGGGCTGGCGCGTGGGATGTTGTGGCTTTGTGTAATGATCGTGGGAATGTTGTGGCTAAGGTTAAATGGTTGGGTATGACACGTGCTATGTTGTGGGTGTTGAGTAATGATCGTGGGAATGTTGTGGCTTTGGGTGTTGAGTAATGATCGTGGGTATGTTGTGGCTTAGGTTAATTGGTTGGGGGGCGTGCTAAGCTGTGGCTTTGGGAGGTTCTTGCTTGTAGTAGTGATGGTGCTGGGTGAATGGTTGACACGCATACATGTAGATGCTGCTCTGGCCAGGACCCGAGGCGCATTTGCCCTTACAAAGAGACTGCTTTACAACAGCCAACTCGATGCGAGGGTGAACTGGAAACTCCCTCGTCGGCCCCTTTAGACCCGGGGTAGAAAGGGTAGTACAGATCCCCTTATGGGGAGTAGTCGGCCCTGTCTTGCAGTGGATTGGTGCATCCCCATGAGCTGTAACCTATGGCCGACTTACATAGCTTAGGGTAGTACTAAGGTAATTTTAAGTTGTACATATGAATAATAAAAAAAAAAATTGTATCCACAAACGTACATAAAGGGTGTACCCGTGTATACACACTGTACATAGTAAGTACATACATATATATATAAGTGACGTCTGAGCTCTTGCCCGCACTTGTCATTGCTAACCGGCTAATTTTGTGAAACGCATAAAAAAAAAACATTCAAAATTCCGAAACGCGGAAGATCACCGAAATCCGGGGGCATTTCTAATCCCTCGGATAAGAAACCTCGAAGCATGAGGGAAAATTCGGGAAAAAAAGGGACTCGAGGCACAACTACTGGAGTCCCTTGCAGTGCTTAGCTAATGATACCAATGAAAATATGGACGACGAAATAATCTCCCCGGCTGTAATAAAAAAGTGTATGTTCCTCCAATTAAACTTCTTCAAAAAACGAGTGATTTTGTGCACAATTTGATGAAGTCATTAAACATCACCTCTTATTCAGTGAAAAAAATGTCAATCGGCATACAAATCATTTGTGAAACGATGGAATCATATAATTCGGTTGTTTATACACTTAAAGAAAAAAACTGTCAATTTTTCACACATGATGGAAAAAATGAAAAAGCATTTAAAGTTGTGCTGTTTGGACTTGACAATATGGAAGTGGATTTGCTTAGGAACGAATTAATTCACCGCGGCCTAAAGTGCATCGAAATCAAAAAAATTGTTAAGAACTACGAAAGATACACAGACACGTTCTATCTAGAAAATGGTTCAGTGAAATTAATAGACTTAAAAAAAAATTTCCGATCAGTGTTCCACACACAAGTCAACTGGAGCTTTCAAAGAAAAATGAAAGGGAAACTGACACAATGCCACAACTGTCAGATGTTCGGGCACGGCGAACGCCACTGCTATATAAAAACATACTTTGGAATTTGTGCAGGCTCTCACAAGACTGCAGATTGCAACAATAATGCAAATATTAAATGTGCAAACTGCAACGGTGATCATAAAGCAAGTGATACATCTTGTCTAAGTAGAGCTAAATACTTAGAGCTTAAAAGCAACATGATCAACAGAAGAAATGAATGTCGCTCTCGCCTACAAAAAGCTTTTTCACACGTGAAAGCTCCCGCTGCTACACCAGTGAATAATGTGCATATTGATTTGCAATCAATGACAGATTTTCCATCCCTCTCTCACCGGAGACAAATGACTGAGAGCGGCAACCACCATGCAGAGGCCATCAGCTGCGTTCAGGCACCAACCACTTGGGTAAATGAAAAACATCAATCAACATTGGGTAAATGCAACAATGATCTTTTTTCTATGGAAGAGTTAAATGTGTTAATTATGGAAATGATAACAAAGCTAGGTTCTTGCAAGACAAAACTTGATCAATTTAATGCCATCGCACAATTAGCTACTAAGTTTTTGTACTCCAATGTCAAGTAATATAATAGATAATAACTTAAACATTGTTACATGGAATGCCAGAGGTATTTCTGGTAAACATGAAAAATTTATACATTTTTTAAATACTAATAGAATAGATATTGCACTAATAACTGAAACTTGGTTGACATCTGGAAATAATATTTCAACATCTGATTTTAAATGCTATCGGATAGATAGAAGTAATAGAAGAGGTGGAGGTGTAGCAATTCTAGTAAAGAGATCGATTCAACATGTGCTTGTGCAAAGTATGCAAACTCAGTTTGTGGAAAATATTAGTATTGAAGTAAGGCTACAAAACGGCCAGGCAATCAAAATTTTTTGTGTATACTTTCCTGGCAAAGTGTCTACAACTGCAAACCAATCGATACTCAGGTCAGATCTGAGGAAACTTTTCACTATGAGTGGAGAGTTTATAATTGGCGGTGATCTTAATTGTAGGCATAGAGACTGGGGTTGCACGAGAGCAAATTCTTGGGGCAATGTTTTATCTAGTCTGTCTGCAATGTTGCCAATTTGTGTTTTGTTTCCGTCTAGTCCTACGTACTTTCCAGCTGGTTCTCGTGGTCGTCCATCTGTCCTTGACCTATTTATAACTAATATATCTAGTCAAATTTCTCAACCTATATCGATTCATGACCTATCGTCAGATCATAATCCAGTTATCTGTCGAATCCCTAGATCTGGTGAAAAAAAAGTGCAATATATGTTAGATATAAAAAACGCAGATTGGTCAGTTTTTCGGGCCGAACTGAAAACAAGACTACAAAATTTGCCAACTACGTTAGAATGTATATCCACAAAAGAAGACGTTGACAACATTATCAGTACATTTTCTGAATTGGTATTAAATTCTGCGAACAGCAGTATTCCAAAAAAAGAAATAAAATATAATTGTATGAATTTTCCTGATCACGTCATTGAGCTTATTAAACTAAGAAATAAACACAGAAGAAACTGGCAAAGGTATAGGCACACCTTTTCTCACACGATGGTTAAATATTTTAACAAGTTAATCTCTACTTTAATACAAAGTAAACGAAATGACGTGTGGAATTCTAAGTTAAATTCTCTTGACAAAGCTTCCAAACCTTTCTGGAATATTGTAAAGATTGTTAAGAACAAAAATAAACAAATTCCTGTCCTTAAAGATAATTGTAATAATTACTACACGGATTATGACAAAGCTAACTTATTCAGTCAAACTTTTGCTAGAAATCATATTGTTTCTGATAGCTTAGGAAATGTGGATACAATTAAAGTAGTTAGCGATTCTATTGAGGCATTTAATCTTGTCGGTGTCGAAACTCCAGTGAATGCGTTCATTAATGAGAACCAAATTAAGTTCTACATAAAAAACTTATTGATCAGGAAATCATCTGGCCTGGACAATATCAAAAATATCTATTTGAAACATCTACCTAAGATTGGAATTAAATATTTAACATTTATATTAAACGCATGTCTAAAAACTCAATACTTTCCAAACACCTGGAAAGTAGCAAAAGTAGTACCAATTCCGAAAGCAGGTAAACCACCCGACAGACCGGAGAGCTACAGACCAATTAGCTTGCTAAGCAGCCTGAGTAAGATTTTTGAAAAAGCCCTCAAGGACAAGCTGCAAAGTATTATCGATATGCGCAAATTTATTCCCAATGAGCAATTCGGGTTTAGACCCTTTCACAGTACTAGTCATCAAGTCCTTCGAATCACTAAGATCATCAGGAAAAATAGATGTGAAGGAAAGTCGACGGGAATGTTACTCTTCGACATAGAGAAAGCATTTGACTCCGTCTGGCACAATGGACTTATATTTAAGATGCTCAATCTTAATTTTCCCCCTTATTTGTGCAAAGTTATTCAAAGTTTCTTGTCAAATCGTAATTTTAAAGTTTTTGTGAATAATAGCTAGTCTAATTCGTTAATTGTGCCCGCTGGTGTCCCTCAAGGCTCGGTCCTAGGACCACCTGTATATAATTTGTATACATCCGACTTTCCGGACCTACCAGGATGTGAATTTGCGACATATGCTGATGACACAGCGATACTTTCGTCGCATAAGTTCGGTCTCAATATTGAGACGAATCTTAAAAATGCGGCGGAAGTATTCTGTGATTATTGTAAAAAATGGAAAATTAAATTGAACGTGGGAAAAATTCAAGCAATCTTTTTCACCAGAAAAAGAAAACCTTGTTTCCTCCCATCTGATCAAATCATGGTTCTTGGGCAGCCGATAGCCTGGGAGAACACAGTTCGATACCTGGGTGTACATCTTGATAAAAGACTGACTTTTCAAGAACATATAACAAAAACTCTGAACAAAATAAGCATTGCTGTAAAAATACTATACCCTTTCATAAATAGAAAATCTCTCTTGTCCGATCAAAATAAAATAAAGCTAAGTGTCATATTAAAAAGTTACAAATCCAGCAAAATAAACTTTTAAAAATGATGTTTAACTTACCTTGGTACTATTCTACTTGTGAATTGCATCGACAAGCAAATGTTGAATTGATCTCTGACAGAATAGAAAGGCTAACTAACTCTTTTTTTATAAGATGTAACATACCTGAAAATCCACTCATTAACGAGCTTAATGTCACTTAGCATTGGTTGAAATATTTAACATTTAATTTCTTCTTTTTTTCTATTTCTTATTTATTTATCTAATTATTCATACATATTGTATTATTATTTTTTTTTCGTAATTATTGTTATTAATTTATTAAATTGTTTGTTTATTTATTTATTTATTCATTTATTTATTTATTTATTTATTTATTTATTTATTTATTCATTTATTTATTTATTCCAATATTTATTTACCTATCTGTATATATTATATCTACTTATTTACATATTATTCTTTTTTATTTATTTACTTGTTATTTGTTTATTTGTTATTTATTTACATATTTATATATTTATTTAATTGTTTGATTACATATTTATATTATATTATACATTTTTTTTGATGTTTTCCTCTGACCTTTTTTTTTTTTTTTTTATATGAGGGTTTTTTCCCGTTGTTTACCCTCCAAAATACTCTAAATTTAATAAATAGTTCTTAACAATAAAAACTACTTTCTCAGTTGAAAGATGTATTAAATATCATCATATCACTGTATGTAAATTGTGTGTTGGCAAACCATGTAAAATTTTTTGAAACGAAGAAATAAACATCAATATATAAGTCTATACACTCGTATATACATATGTATATATGTATGTTGCTTAGTTTAAGTTAGTTTAGGTTATTTTAAGTTAGTTTGTAAGGTAGTTATAAGTTTTAAGATAACAGTACAGGCATTAAGTTTTTATAAACAAATTTTTTCTTAATATTAAGTTGTTCAGTATTGAACTCGTTTTTGTTCACATAGAAATATAATATTACTTTAAGTCGAAAGATATTTGATAAGATTAAGTTTAGCTTAGAGTGCCCGCTTGGGGCCAGTAAGTTAGAAATAGTAACACTGTTCGTCCAACTAGTTTTAAGCATTTTTGTCTAGTACGTAAGCATGTCATGAATTCTGAAATAAAAATGAAATGAAAAAAAAAAATGGTTGACACGCGCCATGTTGTGGCTGTAGTGTTTAAGGTGTTATATAAATTATTGTGGATAGGAAGATTGTGTGTATAAGCAAAATGAGTGTTGATAAGTTCGGAATAAGTTTTAAACGAGTTCAAGTCTCACAAGGTGGTGATGTGCAAGGTCCACCTGGGAAGGGTTTTAAACTATTGACCACAGGTGATTTTGACCTGGAAGGAAAGTGTTTGAGTAACGTAGGTAAAAAACGTAAGGTAAAAGTGGCCCCATCAAGCAGTAAACAAAGAGTATACGGATGATAGTATAGATTTCCAGAATATACCTATACTGTTACTTCAACAATATGTTGACAATATATAAACTGCGGCATGGAACCTACAAGCTCTGCAGTGAATATTGAAAACAAGATCGACGAACCAACCGCCCCCTGTTGTAGACCATTTTTAATATCAAGGTCCGTGCTAGAAGTTGCGTCGCCATTTTTCACGACAAACTTTCTACCTGTTATCATGTCATGGATCATGTATAGCAATGGTTTACTTATGCCAAGCCTGACCAGCTTGAGGAAGAGGCCCTCTAACCAAACGGTGTCGAACGCTTTCTCCAAGTCAATCAGACAGGCATCAGTGCATTGTTGTTTGCCTTTACTCCACTGAATGTCGGACACCAGTTTTGACGCGGCATGTATGGTTTCGAACTGGTTGTCCGGTATGATTTTCTTTTCATCAGCCCATTGTTTCAGAACTCGAATGACTATCTTTTCAAAAACATTGCTTATGCAAGGAAGAAGACTGATCGACCGAAGATTTGTCGGAATGGACTTGTCTTTGTCGCGCTTAGGGATCGGCTGAACTACAGCTGTTTTCCAGTGTGCTGGGTAATGTGCATTACTCAGGGCATTGTTAAACAATGTTGAGTAGACTTTTACCGCTTCGGGGGGAAGATGTCGAAGCACAATATTCGGTACACCATCGATTCCGACAGACTTTTTCTTCTTCAGTGAGTTAAAGATACCCTGGAGATCTTCTTGAGAAATCAAGATATGATTTGCCTCGTTGGCGACGGCAGGATTTGCCATGTTAACGTCACTGAACTTGGTAAAACCTGGATTCTCAGATCGCCATTGACTTATCTCCATGCGGAGATAGAAGTGGTTTAGCAAGGCTCTGTTCTCCAGATCGTGATTCGGCCTACTAACCTCGTTGACCGTATACACTCTCTGGAACACCGCACCAATAGCATTAACCTTCTCCTGGGGATCTTCAACCACGAAGAAGTCATTGTCTAGCACTGCCCCACATGGATCGATGCCAATTGAAGTCAGTAAGTGTTCGTTGTCTGTCGTCCTGGGAAGTCGAACGGTCAGAATATCGTTTTGATCTTTCCTCCGGAATATTTTATTTCCTTGCGGGAACATACCCGGGTTGTTGGATTGTACAGCCCGGATTTTATTGCCCCAGTGCAAGCTTATAGCAAAGCTGTATTTAATTCTTATTATCTGTATCAGTGATCTGACCTCCGCGTTTTGTGGATCTGTAAGACGCCTGTGCAAGAGTTTGAGTCTTGACAGCAGCCTACTCTTGTACGTGAAGTGCATCGATGGTAGCATTTCGATAAACATCACTGTCATCGACTTCTACTACCTTCGACTCTTGTGTACGTGAAGTGCATCGATGGTAGCATTTCGATAAACATCACTGTCATCGACTTCTACTACCTTCGAAATAGTCTTGTCCATTGTACGTTTAATCACGTCGTCCATTTGTATGAGATATCTGTCGACCTCTTCGTTCGTCAGGTTTCTGTTCGTCGGAATATTGATCCCACTCGAACTTAGTTATGTGGATAAAGTCCTGGAGAAGCGTGGCCAGCGGGCCTTATTGTAATTATAAGGGTGCCTCTGGACATACTCCTCCAGTCCTTCCAACTTGTTCGGGAGCTGAATAACTGCGAAGAGCCCGCAGTGATCACTCTCGTACTCAACAGCAGTTAGACAGTTCCGTGTTCGTCTTTCCACGTCTAGTATAGTCAGTCATTTGTCTATCAGCATCAGATCCAGATAGGTCCCGCTTCCAGGATACGATGGCCTATCGGTTGCAAGCAGATCTAGCTTGAACTCAATATTGTGCTCTACCAACCATCTATACAATGAGGTCCCCCTGTGGTTGTGTACCACATTACCCCACTCTATATGCCGCGAGTTAAAGTCGCCAGCTATGATATAGTAGTTCTCCTTCGAGCTCAGAAGGCTAGTGAAAAGAGTATCGAGCTCTGAAATGAAATATTGGTTGATTCGTGCCTTGTCAGACGCATAGATAGCGATCACGTATAACCGCTTACCACCCCGAAGGGGGATGCGTGCGATACACGCTTCTATCGCCTGGAATCTTCGCACTTCATTGCTATACACGACCTTATGACAAAGGCCTTTTTTTATCAAGAGAGCGACCCCGCCAGTTAGGTAGGTTCGGTCTCTTCGAATGATGTGATAATTCTTGTACCTGAGTTTGTGCGTCTGGCTTAGCCTAGTTTCGCTAACCATCAACACGTCAGGATTATGGGTTTACCTAATCAGTGAATTCACACTCACTGCTAAAATCTTCAGGTCGTGAGCTGCGTGCGCAGCCATCATTGTGATGTCTCGTTTGAATCGTCAAACAGCGTTGAATAGATGGGTTCTATTCGCGCTGCTTGCTCTTGGAACTGGTTTTGGAATTGGTTTTGGAGCTGAGCGATCTGCCTCTGGATAGAGAGCAGGACCGTCTGCACATCCAAATTAGCTTCAGGTTGCCTGGCCACGGACCGGGGAAACCTTCGGCACTGTCTGTTGTACCGGCCGCCTATCTGATACCATTTGGGCATAGGAGACGGCTGGAGTAACAGTGGTAGCTTGAACACGGGGCGCTGGCCTCGCTTCTACCATTTTTATATTCCTCTTGGCTTGGGTGCTTCGTCGGATCTCTTGAACCTTAGGGCATCCCCTATAATTAGCGGGGTGCCCGCTCGTCTTGCAAAGCACGCATGTCAGCATGCTCCTATCAACAACCTTATCCTTTCCTAAGGGGCATTCCCCATTAATGTGGGTTCCTGCGCATTTGACGCAGCGAGACTTCATACTACGGTTCGCTGCGGCATGCCCAAACCTTTGACAGCGAGCACACTGTAGCGTGTGCTTTGTCTTTTTTAATGTCTCCCATTTCACATCAATAGTGCCTAAACGATTGATTCGCTTTAGGCTATCTACTTTGCTGTCTGGGCTGACCTGTACTAAGAAGAACGGAAGTTTCCTGTTCTCCCTCTTCGTTACCGAAGTGTAAAGGGCTTGACCCTAACAACCTTGACGTCGTCAGTTTGCACAAGGCGCAGCTCTGCGAGGATCTCTTCGGGATCAGTATCGTGATCCACGTTCTTGAGGGGAACGGTTTGAAGTTTTTCCCCTTTTGGGGTATATGTGAAGAACTCGACCCCGGTTGTCGTTAGCTCTTCCTTTATCGCACGGTAATCTGCCACTGATGAACAATGGACAGAAAGCCTTAAGGGCCCTTTATATTTCATGTAATAATTGTTCTTTGTGGCCAACTTACACAGTTTATCTAGGTCCTTAGTCTCCAAACCGAAGACGTTGATTGGAGGGAATCTCTCTTTCTTCGCTGCAACTGGTTGCTGAAGTTGTTGTTTCTGCTGTTGTTGTTGCTGCTGATGCTGCGACTGCTTCTGCTGCTGATTCTGCTGCGACTGCTTCTGCTGCTGCTGCTGATTACGCTGATGCTGGATCTGCTTCTGCTGTTGATGAAGTTGTTGTTGTTGCTGCTGCTTCTTATTAGCTGATCCACTCTCGATTCTTGGCAGCTGTTGGGTGGGTAGCTGTTGTTGTTGCTTTGGCTTCTGCTGCTATTGTTGTAGCTGCTGCTTCTCTGCAGCTTCTTTGGCCGCTATTCTGGCCTTAAATTTTTCTTGAACGAACTGGATATGAGCGTCCAGCTCCTCCCTCTCCATCTGGCTGTTGACCAGCTCCTCCCGCTCGTCTTCTTCTTCGTCATCCGACATGGATGAAGTCAGAGCGCGGTAGGAGTTCTCACTAACACCTAATGAGAAACTCCCCCCGCCACCTGCCGATTGTACATGATCGTGTTGGTCAGCAAATGCTATATTCGCTACATCTGTAGCTGCTGTCGCCTGTGTTGCTGTGTTTCCTACAGCCACACTTACAGCAATATTTGCATCACATGAGGCAGCCGTGTAACGGTTGAAGCTTTTTTCTCTTCTACTTTCTTGCTTCTAACTGGTGGCCTGATGTCGCAGCCACCTGTTCAGCATCCCCCGTTATTACGAGCGCGGGTCGCTCTGCTGAATCCATCACACAATTGCACTCACACTTCGTGTCTTTAAATCTCTATAGACAAAAATTCTTTTTACTTTATAACGGGATTTCAACCGGGCACCGTGATTTCACGCACAAGTGCAATGCCACTAGGCCACTGTCACGAGGGAAAATGCGCGCGAATTTTTCTTTATTAGTTTTTTTTTTTAGTTGCACACACAACACACAATAGCCGAAACACGTCTGTTACACACGGAGGTATGCGAACGACTGTCACCGGCGATCACTCTACCGCGACGCTATCGGGTCTTATAACTTTTTGCACCACTTTACAAACTTAAACTGTCTATGTTCGCACTAAGCCGAAACACGTCTGCACTTGGTAGAGGTCTGTGAACGACTGACCCCGCCCTTGACAATTCGGCCAACGAAATTGCAACCGGCGTCACAAAACGTGACAACAACTGAGCTTCACAATTCGAACTATGTAATTATAGAAGGAAAATAAAACAGGGTGTACTCTTATCCCCTAAATATATATATAATTCAAATTCACGAAAAAAAAGGAATGGAAAAGAAAGTAATAAATATGCTAAAGCAAAATCAGTGTTGAACAGAATTAATAATAAGAATAAGAAAGAAAGAAAGAAAAAAAAATAATGAGTCTCCTTCCCCGTGTGGGAGAAGTCACCTGCCCTCTTCCTGGCCTCGTCGTTCAGCTCCGATTCTTCTTCAACGTGCGTTCACTTCTTGGTGTTTGGCGCGAGCAAGGTGTCTGTGATTTCCACACATAAATTAGATAGCAACTGCACACTATCGATAATCTTCACTATACTTTGAGATTTTCCTCAATGACACTGAAATTCGTTATCACTTCGGTTTAAACTCTTTTAAATTCTGTTCTGGTCGCGTTTCTCTATCTTCATTTTTCACTTTTTTTTTTATTTTGGTTTTTCGCTTGTAAGCAACAATGGAATTTTTGTATGTAATTTTCTAAAACTCTTCACCTCACTCTATCACCTTTCAAGACTGGGCGTGAATCCAATTTTCCCTTTTTCCTTTTACCGAACAGACCACTCTTCCACTGGTTTCTTTTCGGGCAGTTTTCCTCTTTGGGCCTGCGAATACAATCCGATTTCGGGATACTTTACCGGCGTTGCTCGGTCAAAAACACTTCCCCAAAACCCAGAAAACGCTCAAAAGCTAGTCACAAAAAATCAACATTGGGAACAAAATTACGTCATTCCCTGCACGAAATCCCGTCTTCCTACTCCATTTCTTATTTTATTCCTCTTTTTTTTTGATTTAATTCCGCGGGCAACCTACCGAGAACTCTCGCGTCCAAACTCAACCGTCGCTTCTCACCAACTCCCAAGCCACGATCAAACCTCCCGACATTCCCAATCAATCCACGCCATCCCGATCAGATGGTCGATCCCTCCTTCACCTTGCGGGACGAACGCCTTTTGGGTCGATCACCCGATCCACTAGTCCGCTAACTTCCCATCACGCCACACTAAGCACTACTAGCGTCATCCTGGAAAGGGGGGAAGCCGAGGAAACACCAACAGGTTCACACTAGGAAAAAAAAAACAAAAAAAAAAACACAGGAGCCTTGCGGCGGCATCGAACCGGACACCCACAACACGACCACACAAGTGTCCTCGAATATGACACCGTCAGGATCAATGCCCCACTCGCCCACCTAACATGACGAATCTGTAGCATATTTCTAGGTGAAAACCTTTCAACTGTCGGAACCCATAATACCTTCTTTTAAGTTCGTAGAGCTCACGAACCGCTCTCGTCCTTCTGTCCAGCGTCGCCTTGTATGCTGCTTGCTTCGCTGAATGTGCCTGCCTGCACTCGTTGTCAAACCAGGTTTTTTTTTGGGGTGGCGCCTTAAAACCCAGCACATCAGATGCAGCTTCTCTGATGACTTTTTGACAAAGGTTCCATTGTTGGTCGATTGTTTCGCCTGGCAAGGTTGGACTCCCTGAGAGCTTTAGGGAGATTCGATCGGCAAAGTTGTTAGCGGTCAATTTTTTTGTTTTTTTATGATTTGCGCGTGCTCAAGGGATTGCTTATACCCTTATGTGTCCGGGGTCAAGACACAGCACGGGCCGAAGGTATAGAGGATGAAAGGGAGAGGAGGTACCTGTGCACATTTGTCTTAAATATCTGCGGGTTGTAGTCTGTGGGAAATATTAGCTTGGGAAGAGCATTCCGCATTCGTGCCATGCGGCTGAATAACGAGTCTCTGAATTTAACTGTGCGTCCGAAAGTAGGCTTAAGGGTATACTGATGGGCATTCCTGGCGAGACGAGTATTGCAGGTGAATTCATGGAGAGGAGGAATGCAGTTAGCTAGCTCACTTGAGCATCGTTTGTTCAAATAACGATAAAACATGGACAAAGAAGAGACGGTACGTCGATGTACAAATCAGAAGGGGTGAAATATTTCTTGCATCGATTAAGAAAACCTAAACATTTCGCAGCATTTTTGGCGACCTCAAATATGTGATCGCTCCAACTAAGTGTTGTGTTGATACACATACGAAGGATGGAAAGTTTTCCGGTTTCATCGACACAAGCGCCATTCATGGATAATGGCTGATTATGAAGGGGTCGCTTGAGTGACAGCAGACAGCATTGAGTTTCTGAAGCATTGAATTCCTCTCTATTGTTTTTTCCCCAGTTAATTATGCTGTCAAGATCGGAATTCAACGTGCTTGACATACGCTGCCGTTCCAATTCTACGGCCAAAGGGCGGGGTCGGTGGTCTTGGAACGAATATGAAAAGCTATGGGTGCTGTCATCAGCGAAGGAATGGATTGGATTAGAAGTAACAGACAAGAGATCATTTATAAAAATGAGAAAGAGTATCGGAGACAGAACTGAGCCTTGGGGAATACCAGAATTTATTTGGTGGATATCAGACTTGAACCCATCCAAAACAACTTGAATTGAACGGTTCGAAAGGTAATTTCTAATCCATAGAAGAAGAGATTCATCGATACCATTGGCACGCATTTTCGACAAGAGAGCTTGATGCCAAACTCTGTCAAGTGCTTTAGAAATATCAAGAGCAACGATTTTGCTTTCTGCTGCATTGTGCAAAGACTGGTTCCACTTTTCGGTGAGATAAGCTATCAGATCACCAGTGGACCTGTCGCTGTGGAAACCATTGTCGGTCATTAAGAAGCTTCCGCGATTCAAGATATTTCATAAGCTGACGATTTATCAGCGTTTCCATGACCTTAGAAAGAAGGGACGTAAGTGCTATGGGTCGGTACGAGGTGGGTAACGAAGATTCGCCCTTCTTAGGTACTGGCTGGACAAATGCTGTTTTCCATTTGCTCGGAAAGAGACCTAAAGAGTAGGATAGATGAAAAAGCTTACGCAGTGGTTTTACCGGCACAGAAGAACACCTCTTCAGAAGTATAGGGGGAATACCATCCGGGCCAGCGAATTTGTGCACGTCGAGATCTTTCAGTACTCTTGCAACTGTACGAGTGCGGAAGTGGATTTGTCCCATGCTGAAATCAACGCTCTCAAGTACAGGTGGAGACAAATTGGAATCTGGCAGTGTTGAGCTAGCTGCAAAATGAGCCGCAAGCAGATTAGCTTTGTGTAAGGAGCTGACAGCTGGAATGTCATTGTAAATGAGCGTGGGAATTGAAGACGAGGCGGAATTCTTTACATTTTTTACGAATGACCAAACGTTTTTGCTACCCTTGGGACATTGTGGCACTTTTTGCCTCAACTTTTGCTCATAAGAGAATTTCACACGTCTGATAATTGCATTGCAGTCATTTCTGGCCCGTTTAAACTTCTTCCGGTTTTCCTCAGTGGGGTTGGCTTTGTATGTCCGGAAATTGAACTCTCTCATCCTAATAGCCTCTTTACAGCTCGAGTCATACCATGCGTTTGCTTTGGGCTTGATACTCTTCACTCTGTGAGGAATGAAGGTTCTCATGCCCAGCAGAAGAATATTTGTGATCATATCAGCAGCGGCATCCACGCCACTATCGAGGAAGCAAAGTGACCAGTTAAAATTTGAAAAGTTGTTAAGTTTGTTCCAATCGGCTTTCTCGTACAGCCAAACTGTTCTTTTAGGAATTTGTTCTCTAACTATGTGTGGTGATAACGAGAATTTTGCTGATACGACACAATGGTCCGACGAGCCTAGAGGTGGCAGTATGTCAACAGAATATTTATCAGGATGAGAGGTGAGAAACAGGTCCAGGGTGTTGGCGGAATGATCTGCAATGTCAGGTATTCGTGTGGGCTCATTTACTTGCTGGGTCAGATTGTTTACCTCAGCAAAGATTTCGGGTGTTGTCTGGCCTGAATGCCAAAGCCAATTAGAATTGTGTACATTGAAATTGCCCGCAATGGCAATTTCAGTGCGAGGATACAGGGATACAATTCTTGAGATGGAATCGGATAGCGCATCAAATTCGTTATAAGTTGAATTGCTATTCAAGCTTGGACTTCTATAAATAAAGCAGTAGTGGATTAAATGCTTACGGACGTGCAGTTTTAACCACAGAAAATTAAATTCCGGATTGGAACAGAGGCCGTATTGTGGTGGAATTTGGTAAGCTACATCACTACGCATGTAAAAAGAAGAGCGGCACCAAGCTATATCCAGGCAGGTTCAAATCCGATAATTCGGTATTCTTACCTACCTGTGTTTCACTCAGCGCCAAGACAGCTGGTTTGTAACGGGATAGGTGGACATACACACCGAAGAGATCCGCTCTAAGCACACGCACATTTCTCACATCAACCCTAAAACTTCCCATAAAGGACAAAACGCAGATATGAAAAACCAACTCCGACTGCAAGCAGAAATGAGAAGTGCAAATTCAAAATTAGCTTCCCAACAACAATCGATGTAGGTGTTATGCCTATACATCGATTCGAATTAGTCCACCAACAAATTCACACTTCTAAGATCCGCTATGTCAGATGCTACGCACTCTCAGTTATTGCATCAGCCCGCCTGACGGAATCAAACGGAAGTTGCGACCGAGAATGCGCAACAGTGACTTGTGAGGGAAAGGGGCAAGAGGGAGCGGACCAGACGCACTCGACACTGAAACACGTCTCACTAGCACTTAGCAATTTTTTATTTTTTTTTGTATTATTTTTTTTTCCGGGCACCCGCGAGCTTTTGAGGGTGGAGGGACCGCGGGGTTTATTTTTTATTTTATTTATTTTTTTTTTTATCTTCCACTCGCGTAATGCACGGATGGAGACAAGTGCACGCGTCGGAGGATGGCACAGAACTCAAATTGCGATTGTAGCTTTCCGACGTCAAACTGCTTTGGCCCTGCACTGCTCCGTCGTCCTATCGATATCCGTGTTCTTACTTTGGCTACAACAAGGAAATGATCGGAGTCGATGTTGGCTCATCGGAATGTTCGGACATCGAGAATGCTGGAGGAGTGTCTGACGTCGATCGCAAGTGATCAATCTGGTTGACGGTTTATTGATCAGGAGACCGCCAGTTCCCTTTGTGGATGTTGAGGTGAGTAAACCGCGTGGTGGCTACAAAGAAGTTTCGCCCTGTTACAAAGTCCAAAAGCCTGAGTCCGTTCTCGGACGTGTTGTCGTGCAGGCTGTACTTCCCGATGACTCTAGCAAAGATGTCTTCCTTGCCCAGATTTGCGTTGAAATCTCCTAGAACGATCTTGGTGTCGCAGCTGGGGCATTGATCGTAATTTCTTTGCTGTCGTCATCTTTATCCTCCGTTGGGGCGCGGGCGCATATCAGGCTGATGTTGCCGAGTGTAGCCTTGATGCCGATTGTTATGAGGCGCTCGCTTATGTATTTAAAGCTTAAGACTTCTTGCCTAAGTCTGCCTCGAACAACAAACCCGCATCCGAATAAGCGCTGCCTTCGCTCTTTGTAGCAATCGCCGAAGTAAATATCGCAGTTTTTCATCCTCTTTTTGCCCGGCAAATCCCACCACACCTCCTGAATGGCGGTGATATCTGCCTTATAAGCTTTGAGGGCTTCCGCAAGTTCATCGGCTGCACGTGGTCTGTTCAGGGACCTCACATTCCAAAGAGCAGAACCGAAAATCGTTGTCCTTATTTCGTTGTCCATGGTCGTCAGCAGTAGGGTCATCCGTATCCGAGGCTTCTCGTCGTTTCTGAACTAGTAATTTCTTACACGGTGGGGAAGTTAACCCCACGCGCAACCCCCGAACCTGGACGAACGGGTCCTGGTTTAAACCCCTGGACAAGGGCATACATTAGTTTACCTCTAAGCGGTTGCTGTAAGGGCTATCCAGAGGGCGCCGCGAGGAGGCTGTATGTCAACTTTACCTTTGCATTTAACAGGGATCGTTACTGGCATCAGAGCAGTCAACAACTTTGCCTGGATGCACAGGGCTATGCCCTCCCAAAAAGCAGAGTTGCACCATTACAAAATGATGGTCAAAGCGAGCTGACTATACCAAAAATGGTATTAACGGCTGCGTTGGTCGCTTCTCGCTTGCTGGACAGGATAGTCTTCGTATCAACATTGGTGATGTTCTGGACCGATTCCCATTTTACTTTGTCAGTATCCAGTGGATCTAATAAACGATGGAAGCCGTATGTGGAGAATCGCGTTAAAGAAATCAGGACGTTATCAAAGTTATGTCCTGGTGCGGAAAATCCCGAGGACTTTCTTACCAGGGGCTCAGTGCAACTCTTCGCATTAATTCTTCTATTTGGTTAAGCGGACTTTCATGACTAACTGAACATGATATTAACTGGCCATCAAATCCGAACTGAATGCAGTCTCATTGCTTAACATTTCGTCGGACGCAGAGGCCTCCGAATTAAAAACTGTGGATTTCCAGGAACCCATTAACAATGCCGAAAATCAAATATTATCTATGAAAATTAATAGAGCTGAGAAGTACTGGATTCGTCAAGTGCAAAGAGAGGGATGATGTTAGCGTCGCGCATCGTATCATATTTCCGAAAGCAGCTCATATCATAAAACTGATCATTACTGATGAGCACCAACGAATATTTCATGGCGGGACTTCAGCTGTACTTTCAAAGTTGCGGTCTCGATACTATGTCATAAAAAGCATTTGCTTCGTCTGTAAGATGCTTCGTAGACAAGCAGCTACCCAAGTGTTTGCACCTCTTCCCAAGGATAGGATTGTGTCATCTAGCGCATTCGATGTAACTGGTGTCGGTTGTGAACGTAAGAAGTCTTATATACTTTTATTTATCTGTGAAGTAGTACGAGCTGTGCGCCTAGAATGAACTAATCATTTTAATGCAGAAGCTGTATTCTGGCCATAAGGCGATTCATTGCCAGACGGGGTACACCGCGGATAAAGTACTCTGACAATGCTACCACCTTTAAGGCGCCGTCTGAATTGTCAGAGCGATACGTTCTCGAGTGAGTCTGTGTTATTTTTGTTTTTGATATTATGTGCCCTTACAACCATCAGAAATGGGATGAGTGTACCCAGTCGACTGTACAATTATGAAAAAATTGGAAATGTGAATTATTGAATTTTTTTTGCGATCTTGTTAACATTTATGCTGATTGTGACATTTTATGTTATGTGTGCAGAATTTGTTTGAAGAAATTGTTGCTTAATTTTATAAAACTGTCGCGCTTCGAGATTTATTCAAAAGGCAACTGTACAGCAACTTAAAGACAAGTTGGCTGAAATGGATTTGGCCACAAATGGGGTAGAGTCCACTCTAAAAACGAGGCTGGAGGAAGCGCTCGGAAAGTTATACGAATGTCAGATGGAAGAATTCCTTCCAACGAATATTCTTGACACACTCAGTTTAGAGGGGAATATAAAAGACTTGGAAGACGAGAGCCGGTCAACGTCACAGCAGCCGGAGCGGTTACGGGAATTGTTAACGAGGAAGGAAGAAATCGCTTCGCTTCAAAGGAGGTTAGCGGAGTTCAACAATCCTGTGCGGACTTCATCGTGGCAGTGTTCGTTCAGGGACATGGAAGAGTCCTTGCTTAAATTTTCTGGAGACGACAACTTTCCTGTAAGTCACTCTCCCGATCTATTTGACAGCGGACGTGTTTTTTTTTAGCTCCCGGTGATCTGTGACTACGATCTTAAAAATTAAACGGAATCGCGATTCGTCGCCAAACGATATTGACTCCCATGAGTCCAATATCGACGAAATTGGCAATAAAAATAAAAAACGTAATTCGAACATAGACAGCAACACCATGAGTGTAAATAAAAAATCGTCGCGCAAGCCACGTGGAAATAGTGAGAATGCGGAAAGTTATAACTCTCTGAGTTCAAATTCCTTCTATCCTCTCTCCCAGTTAATGGACAGAGATGACTCTCCTCCTGAGAGATATAACAACATTAACAAAGTGACAGAGCCCAAACCACCACCAATAAATGTCATTAAATCCGATAGTCAAAGCATACATCAAATTTTGACAGGTAGCAAAATTGATGAATATGTTGTCAAACGGATGTCCGTCGGTATTAAAATAATCCCCAAATCAATCGAAACTTATCGAAAAATATGTGCATCACTCAAAAATGCTAATTGTGAATACTACACACACAGTTTAAAATCCGATCTGCCTTTTAAAGTTACACTTTCTGGTTTGGATAAAAGTGATTTCAATAATATTAAACCATTTCTAACCTCATCTGGTGTCAAATGTAGTGAAGTCAAAATGATTAACAGGCAAATTGATCAAAGAGAAATTACTCTGTTTTTAGTGTACATTGAGAGAGGTACTATAACCCTCAAAGAATTGCGGGATAAATTTGGTGTAATCAACAAAACTGTTGTGCAATGGAACTTTCAAAGAAGGCTGCCCAAAAGAATTACCCAATGCTTTAACTGCCAGATGTACGGCCATGGAGCCAAGCACTGTCATATTAAAGCTTTTTGTTCATTTTACTCAGGTATGCACCCAACATCTGAATGCAATAATCGTATTAATTTGAAATCTGCGAATTGTAATGGATTGCATAAATCCATCGATCCACAATGTCCCAGCCGACGCTGCTACATTGAGTACCGCGAAAAAAGTTCATCAAGGACGACGAAGAAATCCCTAAACGTCGGGTTCAATACTCAAAAAGAAGATTTCCCACCTCTTAAGAAGATTCATGCTGTTCACCATTCAACCACAAGGAATGCCTGGTCAAGACCTTCAGTAAATAATGTAAATAATTGTAATACTATTCCTAGCCATAGTACTTTGTTTTTAATACAGGAAATTCAAATATTAACTAATGAATTAGTTTCTAAATTAAAAGTTTGTAAAGATAAGTTCGAACAGTTTAATGTTATCACTGAACTAGCTATAAAATATTTAAATAATGAATCCCAGTAAAATAAAATTAATAACATGGAATGCGAGAGTTGTAAGATCAAAACAGATAGAGTTCTTTTCATTTATGCAAAAAAATAATATAGACATAGCCCTTATTACCGAAACTGGACTTAAAAGTCATGTTTCCTTTTCAAACCCTAATTATATTTGCTACAGGTTAGATAGAGAGAGTTCTAGAGGTGGCGGAATAGCTATTACGTGCAATAAAAAATTAAAAGTGACTGTGTTGCCCTTAATTAAGACAACATTAATTGAAGCCTTGGGAGTTGATGTAGAATTAATAACTCCAAACCAATCAGTTAAAATAGTTTGTATATACTTTCCCGGAGGCAGAAGATCAAAGAATGTTAAAATCTGATCTATTGAAGCTCACACAACTATCAGGACGTTATGTTATAGGCGGAGATTTCAACTCTCGACATCAGGCTTGGGGATGCCTAAGATTAAACTGTTGGGGCAATATCTTGCACGATCTACACAATAATTACCCTTTCACGATAGTGTACCCGTTTGAGTATACCTACATTCCACGCAATGAAAGAACCAATCCATCGGTAATTGACTTCTTTCTGACCAACTCTCCTGAAATACTTTCTCAACCAATAGTAATCAATGACTTATCATCTGACCACTTACCAGTTTTAGTTGATCTTTCTCTAAATGCGGACATAAGTGTTCCTTATAAATATAATTCCAAGGCCATGAACATAACGCGTTACCAAAACTCAGTTAAGAGAAGATTCGGCAATTTGACTGGTTTATCACTTTCAACTATACAGCACAAAAGTGATGTTGATTCTATGATCTCGTCTCTGTCAATTGTCATAAAAGATAGTATTGAGGACTCAGTCCCACGAATACCCAGTTCCGCAGTGCAATCCAATTTCCCTAGTTATATTATTGATACAAGAATAAATATATCTCGTAGAAATTGGTTACGATACAGGTTACCAGGCTATAAATTAGAACTAAAATATCTAAAACAACATATAAGACTCCTTGTTATTGAGTACAGAAATCGGAAATGGGACTCATTACTTGTTGATATGGAAAAATGTTCAAAGCCATTTTGGAATCTCATTAAAATAACTTAAGGTTAAATGATACGAGGTACATCTCTAATGCTGAGAAGTGTGAAGTCTTATCTCAACACTTCGCATCGAAATTTACGATTTCCGAAAATCTAAGTGACTCTCAGACAATAAAGAATTTGAGTACAGAAGAGATGCAGATTGAGAAAAAAGATCGGCAGTCTCCAGCTCGACGAGAACGTGTCAAGTTCTCAATAGTGTTAGAGTATTTTCTTTTTTTTTAAATAAATGTTTTGAGTTTTTTACAAGTGTTGTTTTTATGTCTATTTTGGATACACATCCAATTCTATACAAGAAAGTAAATATATAATTGGCGCAGTCAGTAGGATTCTAATACAATTTAGAATCCTGTGAAACGAATATACGTCGCGTGAAATCGAGTTAATACGGTACCGTAAAAATGAAAAAATTATCAAACCAAATAGTTTGTGAAGAATGCACATATAATCGACAAAGATTGGTGTGTCAAACAAACTTATAAAAACACTTGAAAAAAAAAATAAAAATCCACAAAGGTTAGTGAAAAAATCGACAAAGATTGGAAGAAAAATAGGCAAGAAGTTGATGAAAAGGCAAATAATACACGACAAGAGCAGAAACATGGAGAATCAAAACCAAGTTGTTGACAAACTGGAACTCAGGAAACAGCAGTTGGAGCAAATAACGGCAGCATACCTAGAACTGTAAAGGAAACAAAATAACGATGAAAGGAGAAGGTTATTGAAAGAAGCCCAATGCATCTCTGTGTTTACGGGACAAGGAGATATCACATCAAATTCATTTATAAGTTCAGTTGAAAATGAACTCAATCAAGTGCAAAATGAAGACCTGAAGAACGTTTTTACGAAGGCCATCTTTTACCAGAAGATACAGGGAGAGGCGAAAAATGCAGTTATCAACATTCCGCAAAACGACAATTGGACCATCATCAACGAAACATTAAAACTATGCTACAAGCCAGATATAGAACCACACGAGGTCTATAAAAAGATCACCAACCTGAGAGAAAATACGGTGAGTGAATTAGCTCTAGAATTACAAGATATTAAATATAAGACAGATGAGTTAATTATATACTATAAGGAAGATGATTATATAGACTTAAGTAATGTGGATACTATATTAGTGAATACTGCGAAAGAAATTTCACAAGGCACTCTACTTTTTTTTAGATTTATTTATATATCTTGCATAGTATAACAGTGTTTTAACAATAATGGTTTAACTTGCTCTAGCTTGCACAGTGGTATGGTTATATAAAACTTTACTACTGAGAATACACTGGTTTTGTAAGTAATGCAGTAGTAGAGTACAATTGGAGGAAAACTATGAAAAAAGCCTCCATTTAGGGGGCACTCTACTAGATAGAATTTATGAGGAAAAAGATCTATATAAAGTGATATCAATAATGCGTAGGAGAAGATTTGAAGATTCATGCATTAGGACAGAATTCAGAAGAGGATATAGACCAAAAGTGTCCGTTGTATTAGACAAGCAAACGAAAACAAACTATCACGGCAATAATGCCAACAGATCCGGTCAGTATAGACAAAATAATTATCAGGAGCAACACAGAACTTATTCAGGGAACTATAGAAGAGATAATAACCAGGGGCTACAAAGAAACTATTCAGGAAATTTTAGGCAGAAGAATAATCAGGAACAACCAAGAAACTATTCAGGCCAATATAGACAGAACCAGCCAATGGCGAACTTTAGGAGTAATACAGGCCAGTACCATAGGCAGGAACAACAAATAGAGAGAATGGAGGTAGATAACATCCAGAGGAATAGCAACAAGCAACAAATTTACACCTCTCAGAGCCAATACTCAGGAAACCACAGGACAAATCCAGGCCAAAATTGCCATCAACAGGATAAGCCTAAACAAAGAGTACGTTCTCCAGAGAAAGTTGGAAAAGATTCCGCGTTTTTTATGAACTAGTCTTGGATGATCTACCCCAAATTAAAATAATGATAGGTTCGAATAATTATACAGCATTAATAGATTGTTTCTACGTTAAGTATAGTGGATGATAAGTTAACCGAATTCGAGAAGGTACGCATCGAACCAATTAATTTAACTACAGTAACGGGCAGGGGCACAATCGTTTATGAAGCACTTACTCCAGGGGCCAAAGAGTTCAAGGCTCCGCCAAATGCATTAGTTCGCTGGAAAGTAGAAACGCTTTACAATGGGGGATACCAGTTCATTATAGGTATGGACTTATAAACAATCTCAACGCTTTGATTAATGTAGAAGAAGGAACAGTAAACCTTAACAACCAATATATAAAATTGATTAATATGCTTTATTTACTTAACGAAATATGTTCATTGGAATCTGTCAATCAAGTTAAAACAAGTTTTAATCTGGACTATCTTAACGATGAAGAAAAATTTAGAATACAAAAATTATTGAAAAGATTTGAAAATCTATTTTTTAAAGAAGGTGACCAATTAACTAGTACACCAGAAATAAAGTACGAAATAATCACTACAACTAATCAACAAATAAACGCGAAACTTTATAGATAACCACCTCAACGCGAAGCAGAGGTCAGGCGACAAATTAAGGAAATGGAAGAGAAAGGTATAATAAGAAAGAGTAATTCCAAGTATTCAAGTCCACTAATAGTGATTCCAAAGAAAATAGATAACTCAAGACAGAAGAAGTTTAAGAAGACTTGTAATAGATTATAGGAAGTTAAATGTGGTGACAATAGACGACAAATACCCACTACCTAATATAGACTCTATATTAGATAAGCTGGGTAGGGCGCGATATATACATAGATCTCGCGAAAGGTTATCACCAGATCCTTATTAAAAAAGAGGATAGGAAAAAGACAGCTTTCGTTACCCCTCATGGACTCTACGAATTTATAAAAATGCCATTCTAAGAGACCATATAAACAAAACATGCGTAGTATATCTGGACGATATTTTGATATTTAGTACAACATTGGAAGAACATTTCAAGGCTATAACGGAAATATTCAAAATATTACAATCCAAATGATTAAAGATCCAAATAGATAAATGCAACTTCATGAAAACAGAGACGGAGTTTCTAGGTCATGTTCTGACAAAAGAAGGTTTAAAACCCAACCCGAAAAGATTGCCGTAATCGAACAATTAAAATTACCAACTACACAAAAGCAAATACAGAGCTTCTTAGACATTACAGGTTACTACAGAAAGTTTAGCCGAGAGTATGCAAAAGTAGCTAAACCTATTACGAAATACTTAAAGAAAAATACGAAAATAAATTTGAACGACCCAAATTATATTCAAGCGTTCAATAAGTAGCCATCCAATATTGAGATATCCGAATTTTCAAAGACCATTTACGTTAACAATAGATGCTCCGAACTATGCTATTGGTGCAGTCATCTCACAGGAAGGACACTCAATATTCTATGCATCCCGAACACTTAATAAACATGAGATTAATTATTCCGCTACAGATAAAGAGTTCTTAGCGATCATGTGGTCTGTTAATTATCTCAGACCTTACCTTTATAGTAATAAGTTTAAAATCAATACAGATCATCAGCCAATAAAGTATCTTCACGCTAAGTATAGAGGAAAAGATTTATCACCCAAGCACCAAAGATGGCTCCTCAAACTAGGAGAATATCAGTTCGAAATAGAATATCTAAAAGGTAAGGAAAATAAGGTGTCAGATTTCCTTCGCCGAATAAAACACAACTTGTACTTAAAGCCAAAGGATTGAGAGAATCCAGACTCTATAATAATAATAATAATATGGGTGGCGCGACAGTCCGAGGCGGACCTGGGCCTAGCTTCTCAGTAACCACTCGTGTTGTGCGTGCTATTGTTCTTTCACGAGTGGAAGCGACCTACAGTTCAATGCCGACTCCGAACGGCGAAGTTGGGAAGCTTTTTCTAGACAGGAATACTCTTTGAGCATTGTCAGTAACTCGAAAGAGGTGGAGCCGTGAATTATCAAAGGTGGTAAGTTCGGGTATCGAACCTGGCACTCTCTGCGTAGGAGTAGATGCACTTACCCACTACGCCACGGCATCCCACCAGACTCCATACAAACAGATAATTAATCACTTAAATGTAGTGATACTGATTCAAACCAACTTTGTATTCGATATGGAAGAAAACATGTCAGATGATACCATACATTCAGCGGATGAAAATCTCATGGATCATATTCCAATAATTGACGATATAGTAAATAAGTATAAGACACAATTAATACTCACTAACAATAAAACAAACGAAATCCAACTTTTACATCGAAAATGATATCGATAGATTATAAGACATTTTAACAAGATTTATAAAGAAGGGAAAAATAGCCATTTTAACATGACTAATAAATAATAAGAAAAAAATTTAAAAACTTAATGACCGAACATATTTTTTTTAAAAGAAACTACAAGCTAACTTATATTCTACCTTAAAATAAAACTTAAAAACTATCTTAAGCTAATCTACACATTTGTATAGCTATATACACATGCGTACACGCATATATCCTTATATACATAATGCATATATACATCGTTATGTCTATATATATACATTCTTTCTTTTATGTATTTTTTTTTATTTTTATTTTTTATAAATATATTTTTTTTATAATAATTAATAATAAACAGCTTACCCACTACCTTACAACTACGCTAAAATATGTAAGTCGGCCATAGGTTACAGCTGATATATGTATAAAATCCGCTGCAAGACGTGGACCGACTACTCCCCATGAGGGGGTCTGAATTACCCTTTCTAAACGGGGTCTAATGGGTTCGACGCTGCATTTCTCTCGCTCCCCAGCCACCAGAACTTTCGGTGTTGCAAAGCAACATCCAGCACATCCCGCCTAGATACCGCCGTACTGAACCGGAGGAGACCCTCTTCAGCTCGTTGTGCGATGGAGCGGTCGTGGTTGAGTCGCCCATCCACAGTTGATCTGGCGATGTGATATATGAGCGGTACCGCATTTATATTTTGTATCAGACCGTGCTTATCCAAAGGGGGGAATTCTTCTGGGGGGACGAAGGCGTTGTGACGTACCCATTCGTGGTATAGTGGGTTGGGGTAGTAAGCCCCAGAGATAAGATTGTTGACCGAGTTCATCGCTCTAGCAGTGTGACCTCGAAACAACTTCAACAGGAAATTGTCCACTCTTGTCAGGTTTGCCCTGTTGTATAAGACCTCATTGGAATAGAATTTTATGTACTGGGACTCTGGAGTTCTATAAAGGCGAAGGCAAGCCCTAAGAGCGAAGGCAAGCCCTCTCGAACAACCGAATCTTTTCCATCAAGCTTGCACTCACGTTGAACCACACGGGACAGCCATAGGTGAGCATAGGCCGTATGAGGGCCATGTAGCAGATAACCTTCACCCTCACATCGAGTTGGCTGTTGTAAAACAGTCTCTTTGTAAGGGCAAAAGCGCCTCGGGCCCTGGCCATAGCAGCATCTAGATGTTTGTTAAAATATAGATATTGATCTAGCCAGATCCCCAGGTATCTGACTACAGTCTTTTGCGCCAGTGGTTCCCCGTGTCGCCCAACAAGAGAGAACTTTCGCCAAATCTTTTTGTATCCGCCGAGGCCTTATACAACGGCGCTCTGAACAGAACGGTTTCCGACTTCCGAAAGTTGATACTCAACTTCCAGTCATCGCAGCTTCTCATGAATGAATCGAAGTCACCCTGCGTGAGAGTAGTGATTTCCTCGATCTTTTTGCCTGATCTGTACACGATCAAGTCATCGGCATACGCAAATACGTGAGGAAGAGAACTTATCAGATCGCTCAAGTAAATGTTGAACAGGATCGGCGAATTAACGGCACCCTGTTGGAGACCATTTTTTACCTCAAATATCCCTGTGGATCTCACGTTGCCATTTTTCACAACGAACCATCTACCGGTAAGCATGTTACACAGTAGGTACAGCAGTGGTTTGCTTATACCTAGCCGATTGAGTTGTCAAAAAGACCATTTAACTATACGATGTCAAAAACCTTCTCCAGGTCAATCAAGCAGGCGCCCGTTCATTGTTTCTGGTTCTTGTTCCATTGGATATCCGACACCAGTTTCGACGCGGCATGAATAGTGTCATGCCCCGCTTTGAAACCGAATTGGTTATCTGGAATTATATTTTTGTCCATAGTCCAGTTGATCAGAGTTCTATTTATCACCTTTAATGATTTGAAGACCGCTTGGAGTTCTGTCTTCGATATGAACGGGAGATGAACCCCTTCGTCGGCGATGGCATTATCTGCCATGTTATCATCATTGAACACGACAAAGCCAGTGTTCTCAGATCGCCATTGTTGCATGTCTTCTTTAAGTTGAGAGTTGCTAGCCAGTACGCGGTTATCCAAGTCGTGGTTCGGGCGAACGCTCTCATTCACCTTATACACTTCTTGGAAGACCACGCCTAGTACCTCCATTTTTTCTCGCGGATCTTCGACCACAAAGAAGTTATCGTCGAGTACGGCGTTATCTGGATCAATACCTGTGGTAGTCAGTATTGATTGATTGATTGATACTCAACTTCCAGTCATCGCAACTTCTCATGAATGAATCGAAGTCGATCTTTTTGCCTGATCTGTACACGATCAAGATATAGATATGGCAGGCCTAGGGGTCACTCATATATCAACACCATTAGAGAGACATGTCATAGTCCCAGAAGGGGATAAATACGATACGTTCATAGGATCGTTAATTAAGTAATAAAATCACTTGAACTCGAATGGAATAGTACGCAATAAAAAAAAGGGACTATCCACTTCAGTTCACAGTACGATAAGGATAGGAGGAGATGCAGATTGAGAAAAACGATCGGCAGTCTCCTGTTTTTTTTTTTTTTTTCATTTCATTTTTATTTCAAAATTCATAACATGCTTACGTACTAGACAAAAAGGCTTAAAACTAGTTGGACGAACAGTGTTACTATTTCTAACTTACTGGCCCCAAGAGGACACTCTAAGCTAAACTTAATCTTATCAAATATCTTTCGACTTAAAGTAATATTATATTTCTATGTGAACAAAAACGAGTTCAATACTGAACAACTTAATATTAAGAAAAAATCTGTTTATAAAAACTTAATGCCTGTACTGTTATCTTAAAACTTATAACTACCTTACAAACTAACTTAAAATAACCTAAACTAACTTAAGCTAAACAACATACATATATACATATGTATATACGAGTGTATAGACTTATATATATATGTATGTACTTACAATATACAGTGTGTATACACGGGTACACCCTTTATGTACGTTTGTGTATACAATATTTTTTTTTTTTTTTTTTATTTTTTTTATTTATATGTACAACTTAAAATTACCTTAATACTACCCTCAGCTATGTAAGTCGGCCGTAGGTTACAGCTCATGGGTATGCACCAATCCACTGCAAGACAGGGCCGACTACTCCCCATAAGGGGATCTGTACCACCCTTTCTACCCAGGGTCTAAAGGGTTCGACGAGGGAGTTCCCTCGCTCCCCAGCCACCAAAATTTTCGATGTTGCATTGCAACATCCCGAACATCTCTCCTTGATACTGCCGTACTGAACCGGAAGAGACACTCCTCAGCTCGTTGTGCGACGGAACGGTCGTGGTTGAGTCGCCCATCCACAGTTGATCTGGCGATGTGGAATATGAGCGGTACCGCATTTATATTTTGTAATAGTCCGTTCTTGTCTAAATGGAGAAAGGCTTCTGGGGGGATGAAGCCATTGTGCCGTACCCTTTCGTGGTATTGTGAATTGGGGTAGTAAGCCCCCGAGATCAAGTTATTGACCGAGTTCATCGCTCTAGCAGTATGACCTCGAATCAACTTCAATAGAAAATTGTCCACTCATATCAGGTTAGCCCTGTTGTATAAAACTTCATTGGAGTAGAATTTTATGTACTGGGACTCGGGAGTTCGATAAAGACGAAGGCAAGCCCTAAGACAAGCCCTCTCAAACAACCGAATCTTTTCCATCAAGCTTGCACTCACGTTGAACCACACGGGACAGCCATAGGTGATCATGCTGTAAAACAGTCTCTTTGTAAGGGCAAATGCGCCTCAGGCCCTGGCCAGAGCAGCAGGCGCCGAGGCCTTATACAACGGCGTCCTGAACAGAATGGTTTCCGACTTCCGGAAGTTGATACTCAACTTCCAGTCATCGCAACTTCTCATGAATGAATCGAAGTCACCCTGCGTGAGAGTAGTGATTTCCTCGATCTTTTTGCCTGATCTGTACACGATCAAGTCATCGGCATACGCAATTACGTGAGGATGAGAAATTATCAGATCGCTCAAGTAAATGTTGAACAGGATCGGCGAATTAACGGCACCCTGTTGGAGACCATTTTTAACTTGGAATATACCTGTGGAGGTCACGTTGCCATTTTTGACTAAGAACCGTCTACCGGTAAGCATGTTACACAGTAGGTATAGCAGTGGTTTGCTTATACCTAGCCGATTGAGTTTGTAGAAAAGACCTTCTAACCATACGGTGTTAAAGGCCTTCTCCAGATCAATCAAGCATGCACCTGTACATTGTTTCTGGCTCTTGTTCCATTGGATATCCGACACCAGTTTCGACGCGGCATGAATAGTGTCATGCCCCGCTTTGAAACCGAATTGGTTATCCGGAATTATATTTTTGTCCTTAGTCCAGTTGATCAGAGTTCTATTGATCACCTTCTCGAATACCTTGCTGATGTTCGGAAGGAGACTAATTGACCGGAGGTTGCAAGGATTCGAAGAATCTTTTCCTCTCTTGGATATGGGCTGTACAATCGCAGTTTTCCAATGCTCCGGATAATGTGCATTATTCAGAGCATTGTTAAACAGGATTGTGTACATATTAACCACTTCCAGGGGGAGGTGTCTTAACACAATGTTAGAGATCCCGTCGATTCCAACAGACTTTTTCTTCTTTAATGATTCGAAGACCGCTTGGAGTTCTGTCTTCGATATGAACGGGGGATGAACCCCTTCGACGGCGATGGCATTGTCTGCCATGTTATCATCATTGAACACGACAAAGCCAGTGTTCTCAGATCGCCATTGTTGCAGATCCTCACGAAGAAGAGTGTTGTTAGCCAGTACGCGGTTCTCCAGGTCGTGGTTCGGGCGAACGCTCTCATTCACCTTATACACTTCTTGGAAGACCGCGCCTAGTACCTCCATTTTTTCTCGCGGATCTTCGACCACAAAGAAGTTATCGTCGAGTACAGCGTTATCTGGATCAATACCTGCCGTAGTCAGTATTTGTTCGTTGTCCGTCGTTCTGGGGAGCTTAAGACACGGAAGATCGCTATATTTACTTCGAAAGAATTTGTTAATTTGCGGGAACATGCTCGGGTTGTTAGATCTAACAGCCCGAATCTTATCATTCCAGTACGAATTAACAGAAAGCCTGTAATTCTGGACAATTAATGTTTGGATATTCTTAATGAGCGATTTCAGTGTCCTAACTTCCTCGTCTCGTCTGTCAGTAAACCGCCTGTACAAGGTTTTTAATCTTGACAGGAGTCTACTTTTACGTTGGTGGAGTGCGTCGAATGTCGCATTGCGGTACAAGTTTTCGTTGTTTGTC
Organism: Eristalis intricaria; assembly: GCA_964034865.1. Classification (NCBI taxonomy): domain Eukaryota; kingdom Metazoa; phylum Arthropoda; class Insecta; order Diptera; family Syrphidae; genus Eristalis; species Eristalis intricaria. Next base: position 60,205,071 of record OZ035873.1, on the reverse strand, counting down.
CGTGTATACCGAGGTATAGTAATGTCCATGGTTCGTTTAATTGTCTCGTCCAATTGAATTAGATACATGTCAATCTCTTCGTTTGACAAGTTTCTATTGGACGGTATGTGGAGCGCGTTCGAAGAGAGTGCTCTCGTCATTTGTCTGGAGAAGCGTGTCCATCGTGCCCTACTGTAGTTGTAGGTGTACGTTTGAACATACTCTCCTAATTCCGCAATGTCGTTGGGGATCTTGAATACGGCACTGAGTCCGCAATGGTCACTGAGGTACACGAATGTTCAAACAGTTCACCGTTTGTGCGTTTGTGTCTGTCAGCTGCAGTCTTGCGTCTAACAACAGTAGATCCAGATAGGAGCCGCGCCTGGGATAGGACGAGATCTCAGTTGCTTTCAGATCGAGCCTATACTCGACACTGTGTAAGCAAAACCTGCTGTAAAGCTGGTCCCCTCTATTGTTGGAAATTGTGTTTCCCCAATATCCATGGCGGGCATTTAAGTCCCCGGCCAGAATAAAATAGTTCTCCTCCGAGTCCAGCCTCAGACATCGAAAGAGTGAATCGAGCTCTGATATAGTTGTTCTGGAACTAGGGTTGCCAGAGGAGTAGACCGACACCGCATACAACCTCCTTCCGCTGCGGAGCGAAATGCACACGATGCAGGCCTCCAACTCATGAAACCTTCGTACTTCACCACTATACACTACTTTATGTTTTATGTTATTTTTAATGAAGATCGCAACACCGCCTCCACCTCTGGAATTGGGTCGGTCTCTTCTAATAACATTATAATTGCTGTGCTCCAGTATGCCTCTCCGAGTTAGCTTGGTTTCGCTAATCAGCATCAGCTCTGGGCTTTGATCGTCCAACAATCTATAGAGCTCGTTTTTTCGTGGGATCCCTATCAATGAATTTGCATTCACTGCAAGAATCTTAAAAATGCTCTCCGTCTGTACAGCCATTAAGACTTTTGACGTGGTTGGTTCTGCAGGAGCGCCAGAATTACGGGTATGGCTGCCCCGAGTGGATTTTTCACTGGGGGCTGCTTCTGCAGAACCATTTTTGCTTTCCGCTCTTGGAATTTAGGGCAACCCCGATAGTTGGCGGTGTGCCCCGCGTTCCCGCAAAGTACGCATTTGAGCTGACTCTTGTCAGCTGCTCTCTTTTGCCCCAGAGGACAATTCTCCGCACTGTGGTTCTCACTGCACTTTTCGCATCGAGGCTGCATGTGGCAGTTCGACAGGCGTGCCCGAACCTTTGGCAGCGAGCGCATTGGAGAATGCCATCGCGCCTTCTAATATTATCCCAGGCGCAATAATAGTCAGCCAATCGATCTATATCGTTTACCTTATCTACCTTGCTATTGGGTGACAGCTGTACAATGAAGTACGGTAATTTCCGCCCCTCCCTTTTTGCCTTAGCTGTGGTGAATGGCTTGACCCCGACGAACTCGAGACCGTCACACACTTGCTCTTTGAGCAAATCTCCTCCGCTTCGAGCGGCCCGCAGATCTTTAACAATTTTGACTGGAGTTTTTCTCCTTTTGGCGTAAAAGAGAAGAACTCCATCCTCGAACGCTTTAGCACCTTCTTTATTTTATTGTGTTGATCTACTGTCTTGCAGCAGATTGAGTATTTCTCGAACCCTTTGTTTTTTTTATAAGGAAATTTCCACTACTACGGCCGTCCTACATACCTGTGCAGTGTAAAGGATATCCGGCTTGTATAAGTTGATAGGTGGCACTTTTTCTGTCTTCTTTGGCTCTGGTTGTTGCTGGTGTACTGCATGTTGCTGCTTCTTCCGTTGATGAGATGTTGCTTGCTGTTGTTGCTGGGCTGTTTTCTTCTGGTGCTTCTTTTGCTGTTGTTGCTGCCCCGATGGTTGTTGAAGCAGCTTCTTCTGTTTTGGCGCTGCTTGCTGTTGTTGTTGCTGCGCCTGCTTCGCCAGCTGACTTGATTCGGGCAACGTTCGTTGTTGTTGTTGCCCGAGTTGTAGGACTTCCTCCTCCTTCCTTCGCCTTTCGAGAGTTCTACGGCGAAGCTCTCTGATCTCCTGAAGGAGTTTGTCCGTCTCCTCCCTCAGATTTGAGACTTTTGTTTCTTTTGAGCGGATAATAGCCTTCACTTCTTCTTCTGTGTCGGAGGGCACCGATTCGAAGCTAATACTGCTTACAGCGAATCGCCCCTCTCTCCCATCAGACACATAAGAATATGCGTCATCTTCTGCATCGGCCTCGTGGGAGGTCTCGCTCGATGACGTAGACGCTGCAGATTCCTCCAATTGGGGTTTATTGGGTGACGCGTTTGTATTGCGTCGTTTCGAACTGGAGGAGGTCTGCTTTTTCCTCCTCCTCTTTGTCGTTCCATAGTTAGGAACCGCTGCTTGGTGGCGTGACTCTTTTGCCACCGGTTGCTGGTTCCCGCCGTCCTCCTCCATGCTTTGCACTGACTTACTTACTTATCGAGTGCAAATTTGTACAATCGCAGAAAGAAAATTTAAAAAAAGGAGATTGCTCCGGCTGGGTTTCGAACCCAGCCCTCTCGGTTCTCAGCTGCGGACCTTTTTTTTTTTTTCTAACATAATTTTATTCGATTTATTCTGTTTCTTTCCTTACTTGCTAGACAAAATTACTTAAAACTAGCTTAACTATCTTAAGAATTACAAATGTTCTTAATACTAACCTACTGACCCTATGCGGGTACTCTAAGCTAATCTGATCTACTTTCTAAATGTGCCTTTCGGCTTAATCTACGTTTTTTTTTAGTCATTACGACAATCTTTTATTTCTCTATTTCATTTGCCAAGAAAACTTGTAACTACCTTATTCTAACTTAATTACTATTTATTACTAACTTAACCTAACATAAAACTTAATACTATCTTAACTATGTCCGTAACAGTACGGACACGTGCACCAGGGCGTATATGTTGTGTATATGCATAACATATATAATTTATACGCCGTGATGCACCTTTTTTTTTGTTTTTTTTCATATGTATATATTTTTTTTTTTTTTGGATTTAATGTTTTATTTTTTTTTTGGTTTTTTGTTTTATTAATTTTTTTTTCTCTTAAAGCTACCTTAAGGCGGAGGCTTTGGCAGACTCTTTCCTATCTCGAGCGGGGATCGCTCTACTGAACCGGAGGAGATCCTCGTGGGTGCGAACGACATCCGGTTCGTATTGAAGTCGCCTATCCACTGTTCGGCGTACGACATGGAAGATGATAGGACATCCTTGTGGATCCTGTATTAGGCCAATTGTGTCTAGATAGAGGAATGCTTCGGGAGGAATAAAGCCGTTAAGGCGCATCCTTTCATGGTATATACTATTGGGGTAGTAAGATCCAAAGATCAGACTGTTGGACGAGGTCATAGCTCGTGCAGTGTGCCTTCTGATTAGTTTAATAATAAAATTATCTACCCTATTCACGTTTGCCTCGTTGTACAAGACCTCGTTAGGGTAGTACTTCTTGTACTCAGACTCGGGTGTGCGATACAGACGGAGACAGCTCCTAAGACACTGCCTCTCGAACACCCTCATCTTTTCCATCTGGGAAGGACTCACGTTGAACCACAATGGACAACCGTACACCATAATAGGCCGTACTGGGGCCAAATAGCAGATTACCTTCACTCTGGTATCAAGTTGGCTGCTGAAAAACAACCTTCTTGCCGCAGCAAAGGCTTTTCTGGCTTTCGTCAGAGCAATATCTATATGTTTGTTAAAATACAGATATTGATCCAGCCAAATGCCTAGATATCTAACTACACTTTTTACAGCTAACGGCCCACCATGCGGGTCAACTATGCCGAACTTACGCCAGTTTTGGCGCGTATCCCGCGATGCCCTGTCCAACGGGGTCCGGAAAAGACTAGTTTCGCATTTCTGGATGTTGATAAGCAACTTAAAGTCGTCGCAAAATCGCTGGATTTTCTCGAAGTCACGCTGCAACAAGATGTTTATTACCTCGACCTTCGGACCTGATCTGTACGCAACTAGGTCGTCGGCGTACGCAATTAAGTGCGGCATGGAACCTATAAGATGTGCAGCGAATATAGAAAACAGGATCGGGGAACCAATGGCCCCCTGTTGCAGACCGTTTTTAATGTTAAAGACCGTAGTGGAAGTTACGTCACCATTTTTCACAACGAACTTTCTACCTCTTATCATGTCATAGACCATGTATAGCAATGGCTTACTTATGCCCAGCCTGACCAACTTGAGGAAGAGGCCCTCTAACCAAACGGTATCGAACGCCTTCCCCAAGTCAATCAGGCAGGCACCCGTGCACTGTTTTTTGTTTTTATTCCATTGTATGTCGGACACCAGTTTTGACGCGGCATTAATGGTAACATGCCCCGCTCGGAATCCGAACTGGTTGTCCGGTATGATTTTCTTTTCATCAGCCCATTGTTTCAGAAATCGAATGACTATCTTTTCAAAATCCTTGCTTATGCAGGGAAGTAGACTGATCGACCCAAGATTTGTCGGAATGGACTTATCTTTGTCCCGTTTAGGGATCGGTTGAACAACAGCTGTTTTCCAGTGCGTGGGGTAATGTGCATTACTCAACGCATTGTTGAACAAGGTTGTGTAAATTTGGACCGCTTCGGGGGGAAGATGGCGAAGCACAATGTTCGGTATTCCATCGATTCCCACTGACTTTTTCTTCTTCAGCGAGTCGAAGATACCCTGGAGATCGTCTTGAGAAATCAGGATGTGATTCCCATCATTGGCGACGGCACTATGTGCCATGTTCTCGTCATTGAACCTGGTGAAACCTGGATTCTCTGATCGCCATTGACTTATCTCATTGCGGAGATAGAAGTGGTTTAGCAATGCTCTGTTCTCCAGATCGTGATTCGGCCTACTAACCTCGTTGACCGTATACACTCTCTGGAACACTGCACCAATAGCTGTAACCTTCTCCTGGGGATCTTCCACCGCAAAGAAGTTATTGTCTAGCACTGCCTCATCTGGATCAATGCCAACTGAAGTCAGTAAGTGTTCGTTGTCTGTCGTCCTGGGAAGCCTTACGATTTGAAAGTCGTTTTGATCTTTCCTCCGAAATATTTTATTTACTTGCTTGCGGGAACATACCCGGGTTGTTGGATCGTACAGCCCGGAATTTGTTGCCCCAGGGCAAGCTTATAACCAAGCTATAGTTTATGCGTATTAACTGTTGGAGGTTCTTGATCTCCGACTTCAATGCTCTGACTTCCGCGTTTTGCGGATCTGTATAACGCTTGTGCAAGAGTTTGAGTCTTGACAGCAGCCTACTTTTGTGCACGTGAAGTGCGTCGATGGTAGCATTTCGATAAACATCGCTGTTGTCGATTTGAACTACCTTCGGAATTGTTTTGTCCATCGTACGTTTGACTACGTCGTCCATTTGTATGAGGTACCTGTCAACCTCTTCGTTCGTCAGGTTTCTGTTTGACGGCGGAGTGATCCCATTCGAACGTAGTTCTGTGGATAAAGTCCTGGAGATGCGTGGCCAGCGGACCTTACACACTCGGCCACGAACTTGTTGCGGATCCCCGAGTTAATTTTACTACTTTACTTGACTGATTTTATTTCCTCACTTGCAATAACGAAGCCGAAACACGTGCGCACTGTTCAAAGATCTGTGAACGACTGGCAGTCTCCTGTTCGACGAGAACGTGTCAAGTTCTCAATAGTGTTAGATTATTTTCTTTTTTTTGAAATAAATGTTTTAAGTTTATTACAAGTGTTGTTTTTATTTCTATTTTGGATACACATCCAATTCTATAAAAGAAAATAAATACATAATTTGTGCAGGTAAGTGCAGTAGTAGTTTGCTTAGTCTTTCGGGAGGGGTTTCCGCCAATTTAGTGAAATACAGCCAATACAGCCCACATGCCAAATTATTGCAAGGTCCCGCTATAACGGGATCAATGGCGTCACTCGGTGCCGTTAATCATAACGCGTTTTCAGCGAAGTTATCAACCGCGTGCAGCAATTTCACACACGAATCAGCAAATTCGCCGAGCATCACTTCGCCTTTTCGGATTGCTGTGCTGACACATGCCGTCCATGTGTCAACGCCAATTGTGCCAACCAGTGTCGCTGAAGTGGATGTCTCTTCACCTAGTGTGGCCGTGGTTACTGCCGGTCATGGAGATCCCGCCACCGTCAACGTGTCGCCCCCGTTCAACCACGTTACCAGGGCGTCTGTTATGTCGACTAACGCTGCGCATGCAGGAATATCTAAGTCAAGTGCGGTCGAAGTCGCTGCCAGCCGTGGAGGTCCTGCTACTGCTACCTTCAGGACCAACGTGTTGCAGCTTCGGGTGTTGAATCAGCGCCGTCAACAGTTCCAGCCAGTGCTTCTACAGCCGGATGCTCCCGCCCCCCTACACGTTTCACCCACTCATATGAAGGATGACTACGAGTTCGTCGGGTCAAGGGTATCCGGCACTTCTGCCACCGTCGACGATGTTGTTCGCCGGTGGTATCTTGCTCCAATGATGTACGACTTCAATAATACGACTACACCAGTAGCTCCTGTGTATCATGCAGATGAAAATGTCTGCCGCGGCGACCCAGCCAACATCGCCACGAGGTTTTTCGCCGGGCCAAGGACTGAAATGACTGGACCAGTAACGTTCAACCCAACAGGAAGCCTAGAACTGCACATCGTTCATTCATCATGGAACCTCTCCACTGCGAACGGGAAACTCCCCGCTTGTGAGACATCTCGGTTATAACGAATGGTCAAGCCGGATGCCTCGGGGATCTCGGACCGATGAAATGAATTGGAATACATGCGGTCGTGTGCCAATATCCACGTAACCGCGGATCAAATACAGTGGACCCATCTCCATTTCAGCTGTAAAGTTCGCTCAAATAGATCAACTCCACGTTCTCCGAGAACGATGCAATGCCCCCTTTTATGAGAAAAGGGATGGTTTATTTGCGGAAAGGCGGCACTCAAGGAGTTCAAGTTCATCCAGATTGTCTACAAGAAGACTTCAAATAGAATTGGAAAGAATTGAGGAGCTGAGACAACTGCGAGAAGAATGATGAAAAAGAGAGCTAGAGCTGCAACGAGCCAGGGACGAGGACTACATAAAGAAGAAGTACAGTATTCTAAACAAGGTGGTTGAGTCGGACGATGATGAGGAGGATGTTTCAGAAGTGGAGAGGTTGCCAACAGCACGCGGCGCGATTGAGAGCTGGGGAAATACAGCCGAGGCGAACGGTTATCGGATGTCGACGGAAGAGGTTGTACGTAACTCAACAGAAGTGATGGAGCCTCAAGCTACTTCCAGAGGAACCATGGAGCGAGAACACCAACAGACGTCCATGCGGTTAAAACGTTCCGGAACTCATGCCAACCGGAATAATAACGCCGGACATAGATCTGATACCCACCATCAAGACGCCTCTTAATTGGATTCGAGTGATCATTACTAAAATCTGGTGACGAAACCCGGGATTCTTGAACTTATACGTAAAAGAATGATCGCTGAAGTGGGTTCCTTAATCAAGGCAGGGGCATCTGTAAAAAAAGCTGATACTGTGGCGGAGTATGAAGATAAGTCGATATCAACAATAACGCGCATTAAATTGCCTTTGGCAAAGCTTCGTCTACGCCAAGGACAGCCGATTAGCGCTGAAAATATTCTCGAGTCTACTTCTGCGTCTACGGCACCTCCCCTCGGCCACTACACGACTCATCGTCATTCAGTGCTGTAAGGTTGAACAAACTGCAACCAAGACGTTTTTCTGGTGATTTTAGAGTGGGTTCCCTTCTGGGAACAATATCGCTCTCGTTCATGAGACCTCATCACTTAGTACGAAAGACAAACTTAATTATCTTGAGACAGCATTAGTAGGCAAAGCGGCCATTAGCTGGTCTCACTCCTTCAATTCCTTGTTGAAATTTTTAAAAAGAGAAGTTGAGTCGCTGGAGATAGCTAACGAAGCGAAGATCTCAACGTATCGCTCTAACACAACAAGTGCATGTGCGAGACCTGTCAAAACGGTCTTAGGTTTTTTTTACTTCGGAAAGAAGGGAAAATTGTTTATTCTCCGGTGCTACCAGGCACGAAACTTATTAATATTTATTTATTTAATTATTTGGATCCAGGTGAGACAGGAAGTGTGTTGTGGTGTTGGCAGATATCAGGTGTGTCGCGTGCCGATAAGATAAGGGTTTGTGTGTGAGTCGTGTGAACTGGTTGTTATCGTGTGTAGTTTGGTGTTGTGTGTTGTTATCGCGAAAGTTTTGTCGAGTGTGAGTGGTTGGTGTGTGAAGTGTTAGTGAAAAGCAGTGCGTCTTGAGGGCTGGCGCGTGGGATGTTGTGGCTTTGTGTAATGATCGTGGGAATGTTGTGGCTAAGGTAAAATGGTTGGGTATGACACGTGCTATGTTGTGGGTGTTGAGTAATGATCGTGGGAATGTTGTGGCTTTGGGTGTTGAGTAATGATCGTGGGTATGTTGTGGCTTAGGTTAATTGGTTGGGGGGCGTGCTAAGCTGTGGCTTTGGGAGGTTCTTGCTTGTAGTGGTGATGGTGCTGGGTGAATGGTTGACACGCATACATGTAGATGCTGCTCTGGCCAGGGCCCGAGGCGCATTTGCCCTTACAAAGAGACTGCTTTACAACAGCCAACTCGATGTGAGGGTGAAGGTTATCTGCTACATGGCCCTTATCCGGCCAATGATCACCTATAGCTGTCCCGTGTGGTTCAACGTGAGTGCAAGTTTGATGGAAAAGATTCGGTTGTTTGAGAGGGCTTGTCTTAGGGCTTGCCTTCGTCTTTATCGAACTCCCGAGTCCCAGTACATACAATTCTACTCCAATGAAGTTTTATACAACAGGGCTAACCTGATAAGAGTGGACAATTTTCTATTGAAGTTGATTCGAGGTCATACTGCTAGAGCGATGAACTCGTTCAATAACTTGATCTCGGGGGCTTACTAGCCCAATTCACAATACCACGAAAGGGTACGGCACAATGGCTTCATCCCCCCAGAAGCCTTTCTCCATTTAGACAAAAACGGACTGTTACAAAATATCAATGCGGTACCGCTCATATTCCACATCGCCAGATCAACTGTGGATGGGCGACTCAACCACGACCGTTCCGTCGCACAACGAGCTGAGGAAGGTCTCCTCCGGTTCAGTACGGCGGTATCAAGGAGAGATGTTCGGGATGTTGCAATGCAACATCGAAAATTCTGGTGGCTGGGGAGCGAGGGAACTCCCTCGTCGAACCCTTTAGACCCGGGGTAGAAAGGGTAGTACAGATCCCCTTATGGGGAGTAGTCGGCCCTGTCTTGCAGTGGATTGGTGCATCCCCATGAGCTGTAACCTACGGCCGACTTACAAAGCTTAGGGTAGTATTAAGGTAATTTTAAGTTGTACACATAAATAATAAAAAAAAAAAAAAAAAAAAATGTATACACAAACGTACATAAAGGGTGTACCCGTGTATACACACTGTACATAGTAAGTACATACATATATATATATAAGTCTATACACTCGTATATACATATGTATATATGTATGTTGTTTAGCTTAAGTTAGTTTAGGTTATTTTAAGTTAGTTTTGTAAGGTAGTTATAAGTTTTAAGATAACAGTACAGGCATTAAGTTTTTATAAACAAATTTTTTCTCAATATTAAGTTGTTCAGTATTGAACTGGTTTTTGTTCACATAGAAATATAATATTACTTTAAGTCGAAAGATATTTGATAAGATTAACTTTAGCTTAGAGTGCCCGCTTGGGGCCAGTAAGTTAGAAATAGTAACACTGTTCGTCCAACTAGTTTTAAGCATTTTTGTCTAGTACGTAAGCATGTCATGAATTCTGAAATAAAAATGAAATTAAAAAAAAAAAAAGTGGTTGACACGCGCAATGTTGTGGCTGTAGCGTTTAAGGTGTTATATAAATTATTGTGGATAGGAAGATTGTGTGTATAAGCAAAATGAGTGTTGATAAGTTCGGAATAAGTTTTAAACGAGTTCAAGTATCACAAGGTGGTGATGTGCAAGGTCCACCTGGGAAGGGTTTTAAACTATTGACCACAGGTGATTTTGACCTGGAAGGAAAGTGTTTGAGTAACGTAGGTAAAAAACGTAAGGTAAAAGTGGCCCCATCAAGCAGTAAACAAAGAGTACATGGATGATAGTATAGATTTCCAGAATATACCTATGCTGTTACTTCAACAATATGTTGACAATATATAAACTCTAGCATTTTGTTGGATTTGTTTTCATCCTTAAACATACCCAAGGCTTTACCATTAGTGAGGGGAAAGTTATGAGGATTATCTTCGGAATATTCTGAGGTATCACATATTGAGAGTTGTGGATTAATGACATCAGTATAAATGTCAGCATAGAAATCATCGCTTTTGAACGAATAGATAAATGAATCTGTATCCATGTAGTTCAATTGAACGGAATCACCGAATTTATTCTTAATGTAGTCATAGTGAAAATCATACATTAGCCACTTGGAGAGTTCCAAGACAAGAAAGCTCAAGTAAATTGGTTTATTGAAGGTTACTTGTGTATGGTTCATTTGAATAGCACACAGATCTGGGGAAAAATTGCTATACTATGCAAATTGGGATGAGCGATAAGTTTTCGTGCAGAATGAATATTTCGATCACGATCCCATCCAGTTACTAGCTTAACAGATCTTCTTTTCTCGACATTTTCCATTGTTTTACCGTAGACACTAGTATTCATTAATTTAAAAAAATTCTTTTCAAAATCCAAGGAAGCTGTTTTGCGATACTCAGTATTGAGTGAAATATATTTTTGCAGCCACCTAGATTGGTTAAAAGTGGGTAATCTATGCACTTTAGTAGTAACAATACCATTCTTCAGGTATTGTTGCAAGTTTTGAATTGAAATTACATATTTGCTTTTAGGGTGTAAGTTTGCAGTGAGCTTAGGGTATTTAGTGCCCGCGGAGTAATAGCAAAATGGCAGATCATTGTGGTTGTCATGAATTGAGTGAGGATAAACTAAATCATCTTCTGACACGCATCCAATGTTAGTATTATTGTTGTAGTTTAAGATGTACTCATTAGTATATGGGACGGCATTGTCCCGCTTGAAATTATTATGAGGAAGTGGTTGTGACATTGCTTATCCATATAGATTATTTGCATCAAAGTACATCAGATATTCACTTGGTTCTGATCTGTTAAAGTTTTTTATGTATTTATTGTTTGCTTTGGCACATCTATAAATGAACTGTCAAAGACCACCTTTAATACCTCTCTTGAAGAAATCATGCATTTAAAATTCGGTGAGAAGTTCCAACTTAATTCTTGTGATTTTCAGCATAGCATCCCATGATAAACCGGGAGCTGTATAATAGTGGCATGGGTCTAATGTAAAGATTTTCAAGCAAATTTCACGGAAATTCTCAAATATATCCGTTAAGAGGACATCACTCTGCAGATATAAAAGCAAATACTCTTTTAGTGTGGTACACTTGAAATGCCACCATTGAGCATGGTTGTAAGCTTCTACAGAGCAGTTTTTTTCGGTGAGTTCAATCAATTCAATGTTTGGAAGCGATGTTTCATCAAAACGTGTCCATGAATCTATATGATCAGAAGGAAATATACCTTTCCTTGTAATTAATTCGAAAGAGTCTTTATCTTGGCAAATTGATTTTGTGACAAGCAAATCATCAGTTGATAGGTTTGCAGCTAAAGCATCTAGACTCGATTCAAGGAATCTATTAGAGTCTAGAAAGCGCAATACAACAGTTTGCTGTTCATTGTCATCTACGAATATTCTCTTTGAGAGAGAAATGTAGTTTTCTTTAGTTTGTGGTATTATATTAATACGACCGTTAATATTGGCAAGACTTTCCACAAAAATGTGACAATCATAGCCACAAAAGTTAAGTATTAGAATGGGGAAAAAATTGGGAACACGAAAAAGTGCGTTACATTGTTGATAAGCAGGCCCTCTGTAGTGGCCGGTTAGATGACAATGATCTCTAACTCTTAAATCGGTAGACTTAAATGTATTCTTACATATACAGCAAACAGAGATCGAGTTGAAAAAGTATGTTTCCAGATCTGTCAGTGGTTTCATCGGCTGAGGCTTCTGTAGAACTTCTGTGTATAGGTATCTGGTGTCCTCCACGAGCATTTCCACGAAACGGTCTGGAGCATTTTCACCTAAAAAAACCAAACAAAAAAAAAATAATAGAATGGATTTCTTTATTTTTTAGTTTTGAAATCATACATACCAAAAAATGTTCTTTGTCTGTTATATTTGGTATCGAATGAACACTTGATGTAGTATCCGAAAGCGCATGAAATATGTAGTTGAACATCTGTTGTTGATGATTATTCCGGATTATTTTCGCAATGATGAATTGGTTTGAGTATTGACTCGAAATCAGCGTAAATTATAAATGTTACCTTTAACTGTTTTTCGAAATGCTTAAAAGAGATTTCGTTTCCTCCCTCCTTTGGCATAATGGTCATCATTTTGCGACAAGAGCCATATCTTCTGTGAGCATTTAATTTCTCAGGGGTGGAAAAATGAAAAAGGGAAATGTTGAATCAGCTTATTTCTGAGTAAACTAGATATATTTCTTATATATACGTAATGCGTATATCCTTGATCACTGATTGGGAAAAGTAGATTTATGTGTCAACTTTTCTCCTCCTGTGTATGATAGTATGGTCCAACGATACAACCATTCTCGTATCCAAAAATATTTACACTGATGTCTGGATTGTTATCTTCAAAGATTTTCACATCGTTAATCTTGAGGGGAAAATCCATTTTAGAGAAATTTGCGGATACAGTATCAAAGTGGATTATGTCCGCAGTAACACTGTAAGTTCTATTTGTTTTTATTTTACTTAGAGCCGAAATGATGGCCCATTTGAAGCAGTACGCATCATTATTTTCCACATTGATGCATGCCCTTTTATTCGTTAATTTGGCAGGTAGCGGGAAATAAGTGGATCCTCTTAATGGTTGGTACTTGTTTACATTAACTTCGATTCTTGTAAACGAAAGTAAAGCCCATCTACTATGTCTTTCCTGGAATTCTTCCACTTTTGTTCTTATATCATCGACCATTGTCTTAAGGTGATCGGATAAGTCGTTTTAACTCAGAACTATCTTCATCTGAGTTTGCATACTTTTGGAATCCACGTCCAGATCATGACCACCGCCCCTGATGAAATAGCAAAAGGGTTCAATATTGAATTTGAATGCATGTAAGATTTCTAGTTCACCTCTAAGCAATTCCAAAATAACAGTATTGTTCTGGTCAAAGAGCTTTTCCACATTAAGAATACTTTCGTCGGTATTTCTTATGGAAAAAGTCTTGACGCGATTTTTGAAGGCTCCCTAAATAACGCAAACGTAATCTCGGAGTAACTGTTGTGCCTTCAATTTGTGGGAGGTTTGTCTTAAGTGTTGAATCCATTTACTTTCCTCCACCTCTTCGTTGCAAATAGAACAACGTTTGAAGAGGGTTTTTCTAAGCTTTTTTGTTGGTGGTGGTGCTTGGTTCAATGTTGGCAAATCAGCTTCTCGTTGCACTGCGGATGATGTTGATGCATTCGACGGCCGGAAATCAGTTGTTCCTGTTAATCTATGTTGGTCTTGATTCGTTGTTACATCAGCTTTTCGCTGCACACCTGATATTGATGCTTTTCTGAAACATTTTTTTTGATGACGCACTAGGGATGATTTCTCCCAAAAACACTTTTTACACCCACTACACAAAAACATTTTTTTTTTGCACTTTACACTTGAATTTTTGCAAGCACACTAAAGTAAACTCGCAAAGTTTTCAGTTTTGTTACTGATAAGCTCGAAACAGCAGAAAAAAAAATTGCAAAGAAATGGTGTTAGAGCAGAAAACGGAACACCCACAAAAAAAAGGGATAAATGAAAAGATATCGTTTTTTTATTAATTTTTATTTAAAGTTAAGTAAATTGTGAACTCAATAAAAAAACCCAAAAAGAACACCCCTCGAAAAACAGCAGAGAAATCGCCAAGAAATGGTGCTAGAGCAGAAAAAAGAACAAAAAAAAGTGACAAATGAAAAGATTTTTTTTTTAAGTTTTATTTAAAGTTAAGTAAATTGTGCACCCATGAAAACTCAAGAAGAACACCCCTCGAAAACAGCAGAGAAATCGCCAAGAAATGGTGCTAGAACAGGAAAAGAACAAAAAAAAAGTATGAGTTTTATAAATTAATTTTTTTTATAATGATTTTAATTAAATTTATTTGTAGTAAGTGCTACAGGTTTGATGTCAACCATCGCCGTCCGCCCCCAGAGACCTTGATAGCTGACCATGTATATGCTGTTGGCGATGGTTTGCAAGGTCATGTCTGTCATTGGTTGGAAAATTAAAAAACTAACTAAATGGTTGGTTTCTATGCGCCTTATACCCAAGATTGGGAACTGGTGGTTTTCCGGCGAGGATTTTATGAACTTGAAGGACTTGTTCCCATTTAAGGAGTCGATCTCCATAGCGACAACTCTCATATGCTCGGAGGCGCTAATTGCTGAAGACTGATTTTCCATTATAGTTAACGATGTTTAAATTCGAACTGATGTTGAAATTAAATTTCACAGTCATTATATACTAATTTGCGAAAGTTCTTATCTCACTTTACGTGAGAATAGGTCTTAGTGAAAATTTAGTTCTTACAACAGGCTTGCAGTTTCCTAATTTAATCAGTTCAGTCTATGCTACTGCTGCGAATGTTTTTGCGGTTGCAGCTGGGCAAAGCGTGATCGTGGGAGAATCTGTTTTTGGTTCTTTTTTTTGTACGTTCCTCATTTATTTTTAAGTTCACTCTAGTCTTGGGGTTGGAGCATATCGTAGCTATTGTAGCTGAGGATAACAAAGAGCAATTTTTTAGCATAGGTTTCTGATAGTGAGACACTTTGTAGCTGAGAATAACAAACAACAGTTTTTTTTTGAATTGAACTAATTCACAAAAAGTGGAAATCTTAATTGCGTAACATTAGTTGTTTTATTCTAGCAAGTTTATATTTAGTCAAATAACAAGCACATGCATCCGGACAATTATCGCAATGCTTTGGATGATGTGGAGGCATAGGATTCTGATCTTGGGGAACACGCGAAAGTTCTTATCATAGGTTACATAGGTTTTGCGTAACATTTCGGAAATCTTAAGTCTATCGTAGCTTTTCTAGCTGAGAATAACATACAGCAGTTTTTTTTGGCGTAGGATTCCGATCGTGGGAACACTGAACTAATTCACAAACAGCGGAAATCTTAACTGCGTGGCATTAGTCGTTTTATTCTATCAAGTTAATATTTAATCATGTAACAAGCACATGTATACGGAACATTTTCGCAATGATTTGGATGACGATGATTTATGAAATTACAGTCAGTCATTATACATTACTCAGGAATATTATTGAGTTCAAAAGCTCAGCGTAGTGCTCCTCACAAAGTGTATATTGATTGTTCTTGAGAATATCTATTACCGATGTATGCATGCTGAACTTTCAATACGAACTAAAGGGAAAAAAACACAAAAATTGTTTTCTTGTACTATATATATGTATAACTTTATTGTTTTAATCGATTATACAATAGCATTAGTTTCTTAATTCTGACAAGTCTATTTTCAATCATGTCGCAAGCACATGTATCTAGTACGACTTGACAATCATTCGATGACCAAAGGCAGTTTAGGTAATGACAACCATATTTACTGGTGGTAGTGCAATTGATATTTTCAAATTTCCGCAGGAATGCTATAGAATTTAATAGCTCTACGTAGTGTTCCTCAAGAAGTGTGTTTGAATTGCTCTTGAGAAAGTCTAGTATTTGAGTGAATATTAGCGATGTATTCATGTTGATTGGTTGAAGTTTTAATACCTACTGCTAATGGATGATATTCGACTCGCGAAGTTCCTCCACAATTGAATTTATTTCATTCCCAAGATTATTATTGCTAGCTTTTTCGGATGCGATCAAGAGTCTTAAACGATTAACCAATTCATTTAAATCATCCCAGTAGACATAATCAATCGGATTTTCAGAGTATTTCATTCCACTGCCAGTTTTTGGAAGAAGAAGCGGTTTAATTATCTGGTTGTACTTGTAGCCTCTATTGCTTTTAAAATGTCCTTGATGGTTTTGTTTTAGATGCGATCCAGTTTTCTCCAATATCTTGTGGTATTCCTTCAAATCTTGTTGTGTAAACAAATTCGGTGTGGGTTTCCTATGGAAAATTAATTGATAAAGACCGTTTTTACGGATAAAGGGCTCCTCATCGATGATCTTCATCAAAAGTTGATTTACCCAATTTCATGGAATTAGTTTCCTTATCTATATATGGACCATAGGTATTATCGTGATCTGAATCGAATGGGTTGGGTGTTGGTGTTGACGCTTCATCTTTTGTTTCCTTCTTTGGTTTTAATTGTTCAGGCTTTGGTGTTCTAAGCGATTTCGACTGCGGAACGATTTCTTTTAATGGTTCACTATTGGCTTGAAAGTACTTTCCAAATCTTGGATTTTGGCAATTACTTTTTTACATATACTTTTTCCGCAAATCGTTTTTCGTCTTTACCAGATCTTTCAGTAGTTTTTCATTCATACTGTTCACTGTGAGCTGTTTAAAGCTGTTCCGAGCTGTTCAGAGAGGTGTTTAAAGCTGTTTAGAGCTGTTCAGAGAGGTGTATAAAACTATTCCGAGCTGTTCAGAGAGGTGTTCCGACCTGTTTAGAGAGCTGTTCAAAGCTGTTCAGGAGGGTGTAATTCCTTGAATAGGTTTTTAATGAATGAGTAGTTCTCATGGAATTATAGTTTCTTTAAAGCAATTATTATAGCGTATTTTCTCCAATCGGGTGTCTCTGTTAATAGCTAAGAACCCATAGGGAACTTTCCAGCACTCTGTACACATTTCCTTGAACTTGTTGAAAGACATATCAGAATTCACATGATCACTTTGTATGTGCTTAAGATTAAGCTCATCTTGATTAAATAAGATTATGTAATTTGCATTATCTCGAATCAAATGCTTTGGTATGTGTGTGTAGGATTGACACAAGTAAAAACTATCTGCACCATTATGACGACCCATACAGAAAAATTCGCGAATGTTATTCTGCTTATCACTGGCCACATCATCAAAGTTAAATATTGAATTGCGTTTTGCTTCCCCCGGCGGCATAATGTCGCAGTTATTTGAAAATTCATTGTACTCCATACCTTTCATAGAGTCAACTAACTTCTCCAAGTACTTATACTTTGGTTGATATAAAGATTTCGAATAAATGTAAATACTCTCAAACTTCTGCTATCTAGAAGCATATTCAACAGAAAATTTATTTTGCCGCAATTTGATGGACCCACAATTAATCCACGGATACTATTCGGAAGGTATTCACCGTGTTTTTTTCTTCTAATCGATTACACTGCGCTCGTAGTTTTTTTTCTTATATTACAGTTTGTTTTATGAACCTCAAAATGGCAACTGACAGATACTCCTATAAAGGTACTCATCTTATACTAGAGATGTCATTTTCAGATACCTATGCGCACCTATAAAAATGATTGATTACAGTCGGAGGCATATTAGTCGAAAACACGCCTTTCAAGGGTATGGCTGTTGAATAATTTGATTAATAAACTAACATTTGAGCTACACATTCCAACGTATAATTTTTGTGGCCCAGTGACCAAGTTGAAAGATTGTCTTGCCAGGGGTAATGGAGGAGTAAATCCATTGGATGAAGCCTGTCGTGAGCACGATATAGAGTTTTCTAATAAAAAAAGTTTAACTGACCGTCACATTGCCGATCGAAATCTAGCGGTAAAGGCTTGGCCGAGAGTAAAAGCGGAAGATTCATCCATTTCGGAAAAAATTAACAGTCTATTGGTGACAAATATTATGAAGGCTAAAACTAAAATTGGCATGGGTTGTCGGACTAAACTTGGCATGGGTTGTTGGCGCAGCTATTCAAGACAGCCCTAAGAGAAGTGAAAAGGTCCCCAATTAGTGAGGATCCAAATGTTATTGTAATGATTGCCTTAAAAGCAGCAAAACGAGTCATCAGAAATAAACGAAAGCACATAACATTGCCAAAACATATACCACTGCCAAAAGTCGTTGGATTACCGCTCTTACCAATTTTATCAGTGTTATCAGCCGTGGGATCTTAAGAAGGAGGGGCAGCGGGTGTGGTTAAGGCAATTAATGCCTCAAATGCAGCAAAGAAACAAATGGAAGAGAACAAACGACATAATCTCGCGATGAAAGGGATAAAGCTTAAAAGTGGTAATGGTATTTTTCTACAACCATACAAAAAAGGCTTTGGGCTCTATCTTTCGCCAAAAAACTAATTGATCAACTACCCAATCGTCCCCTCACCAATATTGATGAGTCGGAATTTGGTAAACGTTATATACCCAATTTTCGAGGTGTGTACATGAAAGATTCACTACCAAATGCAGTACATCATCAAGAGTGTGGTGTAATTCATCTGGACAATGACAACGGTCCCGGTACACATTTGGTAGCATATATAAAAAAGGGTGGCTGTGTCGAGTATTTTGATAGTCTTGGCAACCTAAGACCTCCTCTAGAAGTAGTGCGTTATCTGGGTAAAAATATTTAATACAATTACAATAATTATCAACAGTTCGACACGTTTATATGTGGACACTTATGTTTGAACTTTCTGCTAAATAAAATAAATCTACAATAACAATGTGTTTCTTTTCGTTCATAACCGCAATGTCGCTAACACTTACAAGAAGTTCTCAAAGTGCAGATCGAAATAATAAGTCATCAAACAAAATAAAAGCAAACAATAACATTTTAAAGTGTGAAATCGTCAGCAACGTAGAGATTGATTTCTCACATACAAACTCTATTGGGTAGCTTCTGGGGTTCAAACAGCAAATTCTCGAAGCTAACAAAAAACACGAATCCGATGTGTATGTCGATATAAGTAGAGTAAATACGGTGCGCGTTGAATACAATTTAATTGATGAAACGTACATTAATAACAAACCGGCACACATACTACATCAGTTTTCGATTAAGGTCAGTCCAGGGTATAAAATAATTGAAGTATCCTATAATGTTATCTATCTACCTGTGAACACGAGGAGGATAAGTACTGTAACAATAAACCTTTTGGATCAAGACGGTAACCAAATAAATTTTCGATGTGAAAATATTACAATCCGTATACATCTTAAGCCGCAATGATTATATACGGCCAACATCTAAACTATAAAATACTTCCGAGCAACATCAAAACCCATCAATACAACTTTGACTGTGAAATTAGGGGAACAACACTTTCGCAAAGTAACAAGCAATTGCTACTATCGTTAGGTTACAAATTAAAGTAAAAAAAGCCATGCTCAACATATTGGAAGACAGTATCACAAAATTGAAATATCATACGTACTCATCGTTTCTAAATAATTTTGAAAATAATGACATTATTCAGATTTGTGTACAACATCAAAATCTTAATGTCTTTCCTTCGGAAAGTTACATTTATATTGGGGGTACTGTATCGAAATCTGACGGTAGTGCAATAGGAAAAACAGCTCTTGTAAACAATGGGATAGCCTTTCTCTATGATGAAATTCGCTATGAGTTGAATGGCTTTGAAATCGATATTAATCGAAATGTCGGAATTACATCGTCCATCAAAAGCTACATATCCTTAACCAAAAATGAGAGTGATAAGCTGCTAAATGCATCATGGTCTCCAAATGATCAACGTGAATGGATTCTGATTTCTAATTTCTGCATACCACTCAATAAACTACTCGGATTTGCTGAAGATTATAAGAAAATTATTCCAAACGGACGTCATGATTTAATTTTAACGCGAACACGTACAGATGCTAGCTCGTTAATCTGCGATGAGGATGAGAAAGCAAAAATAAACTTACTTAAATTTCAATGGAAATGAAAATATATATAAATGAAAGTAACACATATCACTCTATCAGATTCCTACAAACTTCTTTTTCTTCTTCTTTATTTGGCGCTACAGTCCGGGGTGGACCTGGGCCTCAACCAACAAGCCTCTCCAGCTAGCACGGTCTCTGGCTAGCTGTCTCCAGTGTCGCACGCCAAATTGGTTGAGGTCCTTCTCCATCTGGGTGCACCACCTTAAACGCGGCCGTCCTCTGTTGCGTTGTCCCACGGGTTCGGAGTCGAAAACTCTCCGGGCCGGAGCTGAGTTGTCCATACGCTCTACATGGCCCAGTCATCTCAGGCGTTGGATCCGAAGACGCCTGACTAGACTCATGTCGCTGTACAGCCCGCACAGTTCGTGGTTGAATCTTCTCCTCCAGAAACCGTCAACGCAAACAGGACCAAATATCGCACGCAGAACATTTCTCTCGAAAAAAAAACCAAGGACTTCCTCATCCGCTTTTGAGATTGTCCATCCCTCCGCGCCGTACAGCAGGACTGGGATGATCAAGGTCTTGTATAAAGTCAGCTTGGTCCTTCGAGAGATGGCTCTACTACTCAATTGCCTCTTGAGCCCATAGAAACAGCAGTTGGCAAGGGTTACTCTGTGTTTGATCTCGGTATTGATGGTGTTTTACTGTTTACTGCGGAGCCGAGGTAGACGAAGTCCTAGGCTACCTCGAAGTTATAGCTGCCCATTGTGAAGCTCTGCCCAAGACGCCGATGTTGTGTGTCCTTTCTTGATGACAGCATATACTTCGTTTTGCCCTCATTCACCGCTAGACCCATTTTAGCCGCCTCCGCCTCAATGCCAGTAACGCCTCATTGACGGCTCGCTGTGTTCTGCCAATCACGTTAATGTCATCCGCGTATGCTAGCAGTTGTACAGACTTCTGGAAGATCGTGCCTCTAGTGCTGGCGTGTGAGTCTTGCACGATCTTCTCCAGGATGATGTTAAAGAAATCACATGACAGCTCGTTGCCTTGTCTAAATCCTTTTTTGACATTGAAGGTCTCGGTGAGTTCGTTACCGACCTTGATGGAGCAGCGAGAATTCTCCATCGTCATCCTGCACAACCTGACGAGTTTGGCAGGAATGTCAAAACTAGACATGGCGTTGTATAGCTCGTCCCTATGCACGCTGTCATATGCGGCCTTGAAATCGACGAAAAGGTGGTGGGTGTCGATTTGCATTTCTTGGGTGTTTTCCAGGATCTGCCGTAGTGTGAAAATCTGGTCGATGGTGGACTTCCCTGGCCTGAAGCCACATTGATAAGGACCTATCAGGTTATTTATAAACGGCTTCAGGCGAGTACACAAAACGGCATGCCTTAAAGATTTCAGCGGACAGTCCGTCCGCACTGGCAGCTTTGTTAGACTTCAGTCTTGATATTGCTATCTTGACCTCGTCTAAGTCGGGGGGACGAAATTCTCGTCGATCATCGTCCATATTGAGTGGAACATTCTGCCTGACAGCGGTATTGGTGTCATCATCGCCGTTTAGCAGTCTGCAGAAGTGGTTCTTCCAAATTCTCAGTATCGACTTGGACAATACTACTAGTTGTCCATTCTCGTCCCGGCAGGCTTCTGTCCGAACCTTATATCCACTGGATAACTGTTTCAGCCTCGGGTAAGACTTTCGGACATCGTTCCTACCATAGCACCTCTCCATCTCCTCGATCGCGCGCTTCTCGTGCTCTTTCTTCTTTCTCCTGAGAAGCCGGGTATCATCCCTTCGTCTCTGTTCGTAGACCTCACTAACAGCTCTCGTCGTTCGTTGCAGCGTTGATTTGTAGGCGTCCAGCTTCGCTGCATGTGCCAGCCTACACTCGTTGTCAAACCATGGGTTTTTTCTAGGTGGTGCCGTAAAACCCAACACATCAGTGGCAGCATTTTTGATGGCTTCTTGACAACGCCTCCAATCTTCTTCGATAGTTTGCGCAGGTGGCGACGAACTAAGAGAGAGATTCCGGGACACTCGATCGGCAAAGATTCTAGCAGTCCGTTGCGATTGTAGCTTTCCGACGTCAAACCGTGGTGTCCTTTCTCGAATCCGTTGATCTCTTGATATCCGAGTTCTTACCTTGGCTACAACAAGGAAATGGTCCGAGTCGATGTTGGCTCCTCGGAACGTTCGGACATCAAGAATGCTGGAGGAGTGTCTGACATCGATCGCAACATGATCAATTTGGTTGACGGTTGATTGATCAGGGGACCGCCAGTCCCTTTATGGATGTTGAGGTGTGGGAACCGCGTGCTAGTTACAGAGAGATTACGTCCCGTGTCAAAGTCCACCACCTTTGCATTGAAATCTCCTAGAACGATCTTGGTGGTGGTTCTAGGAGATCATAGAAGTCATTCTTGCTGTTGTCATCTTTGTCCTCTTTCGGGGTGTGGGCCCAAATCAGGCTGATGTTCCCGAATTTAGCCTTGATGCCTCAGTCTGCCTCACCGTAGTAGATGTCGCAGTGTCTAATCCTCTTTTTGCCCGGCCCATTCCACCGCACTTCCTGGATTGCGGTGATGTCTGCTTTGTAGCAGTCCAGGGCCTCCGCGAGTTCTTCGGTTGAACGTGGTCTGTTAAGGAACCTAACATTCCACGTGCAGAACCGAAAATCATTGTCCTTGTAACGTTTGCTGGGGTCGTCAACATTAATTCCGGCCGTATCCGAGGCAGTTGGTTGTCTCTGAACCATAATATTTTTACGTGGTGAGGAAGTTAACCCCACGCACAACCCCCAACTGGGAGGCCAGGCATTTTTCTTTAACCCTCGGGCGGAGGGTCCGGGTTTATCCGGAGTCGGCAACCTCGCTGAGGCTGTGAGTGCCTTAAACTATGGGGATCTTCCGCCGCTATCTCAATTCTAAGGCCACGACCAGGCCTTGAAAGAACCTTCTAGACCTGTGCTCAAATGGTCAATCTATGAGAATTGCTTTCCGAAACTGGAGAAACCACGATACATTACAGTCGGTCTACAAGCCAACAAGCGTAATTTACTCAATGAAAATCCGACATTTTTCAATCATTGTGATGCCATCAATGTGAAAGCATACATCAATTCTGAGACAGGAACCTACACACCGATGATGGCAAAGAGTTTTTTAACCAGAGAGTTGTAAAATACTCTCATGAACAAATTCAAAACCAATCACTACTCGACATTTAGCTACCTGAAGGCTTCATTTGTGGAACGCTTTAATCGCTCCCTCAAAGAAAAAATGTGGTTAGAATTCAGCTTTAATTCCAATCATAAATGGTTGGATATTTTGAAAAATATTCTACATTCACAATCATACCAAGCATAGAACAAGAAAAATGCGACCAGTTGATGTAAACTCCATTAATCTATTGTCAACGGTGAACAATCACACTTAAGTATTTACGAAGGGTAAATTTAAGGTTGGCGATCAAGTACGCATTAGCAAACATAAGCATGCTTTTGAAAAAGGCTGCACACCCAACTGGACAACAGAGATATTTACCATTAATAAAGTTGATGTCACCAGTCCCATTACCTATTTACTAAACTACTTTCAAGGTCAACCATTTCAGGGAGCTTTTTATGAAATGGAACTCTAAAAAACCAATCACACAAACGTTTTCCTAGTCGAGAAAATACTTAAAAGCAAAGGTAATCAAATATTTGTAAAATGGCTTGGTTTCTCAGAAAACCATAACTCTTGGATAAATAAATGTCAAATAGTACAGTAAAACAGTTTTTTTTATTTATTTATGATATATTTATATGGTATGCTTGCTTTACACTTCTCATATCTAACATTTCATAATTTGATTTAAACTCTGTATCTTATATAGTCAAGTGCTCAATTTCACCACTGCTAAGAATTTTATCTGATTTATATTCGCGATATTCATAACAACTTATTTTCAAGGATTTTCTCTCGAAATTACTATCGTATGAACATCGAATTCTCAACTCTTTGTCTCCTTCAAACTCCAACTTAAAGTGTCTATAAAAAATATGTTGACTTTCAATATAACCAGCAATATTGCTTTCCTTTCTTATAAGACCTCGCCTAAACGCTTCTATTGCCTCCTCAGCAGTCACACTCCACTTCTACAGTACTTGTTGTGGTCGTTGTTGTTGTTTCATTCACGTCCGAGTAAATCTGATGTTTTAACAACAACAATGATAAATCAATTTTAATACGATCATTGGGTAAAATTATCTGGAACCTTTAATTCGATGAACTACTATCATTCAATTGAATACTGGGTGTAGGCGCACCGAAAATTGCTGCAACTACTAATAAGCACATAAAATACACAGCAAACATTTCAAACTTTCCCTTTGAATGTTCTCACCTAAATGATTAACATCAGTCACTCACAGACCTTCGAGTAGTGCAGTTCACGAGTGATTAGAGCATAGAAAAATAACAAATAAGACTTGCAGTATACAAGTGCGGAAGTTGCCGCGAATTTATTCAATAGAAGAGTGGCCGAATAGGTTGGGTCAGTGCTCAGTCGTTCACAGACCTCCACCAAGTGCAGACGTGTTTCGGCTTAGTGCGAACATAGACAGTTCAAGTGCGTAAAGTGGTGCAAAAAAGTTACAATACCCGATAGCGTCGCGGTAGAGTGATCGCCGGTGACTTCGCGGTGCCGGGTTCGAATCCCGAAGTGAAATTTAAATCTTCCTTTTTTTTCAAATTAAATAAGAAACAGACACTAAGTGTGAAAAAAAGTGCGATGGAGCAAATAAAGCGACCCGAGCTCGAAAAATCGGGTGATGTTGTACCGGTGGCTGGGACATCAGGCCACCAGGCAACACAAGATGAGGTGAGGAAGAAAAGGAGGAAGAAGCTCAAACCACAGCCCAACCTTGTGAAGCGCCGTTCCAGCCTGGGATCAGCGGACACAAAAATTGCGACCAAAGCCGCAACATCATTTACAGCAGCAACAACAACAACAGCTGTAGCCACAACTACAGCAGCAGCAGCCAAAAGGCAGCAACCAATGGTCGACGACGTCGAGTACGAGTCGACAGAAGGGGAGAGGAGATTCTCCTACAGCGGGAGAGAGATTCCCTTCCACACGATAACGTCATCTGAATCGGATGACGAAGAGGAAGAGGACCGGGAACGGCTGGAAAAAAGCCAGCGAGAGAGGGAGGAGCTGGAGGCCCACATTCAAGCCCTCCAAATCAAGCTGAGGGCCAGAAGAGCAGCCAAAGAGGCTGCACAACAACAACAGCAGCAACAAAAACAGCAGCAGCAGCAACAACAACAGCAGCAGCCGAAAAAGCAGCAACAACAACAGCAGCAGCCAAAGCAGCAGCAACAACAACAGCAGCAGCAACAACAACAACAGCAGCAGCCAAAGCAGCAGCAGCAGCAACAACAACAGCAGCGGCCAAAGCAGCAGCAGCAACAACAACAACATCAAAAGAAGAAGGCACAGCAGAAGCAGCCGCAATACCAGCAGCCAGCCAAAAAGGAGAGATGCCCTCCGATCAACGTCTTCGGACTGGAGACGAAGGACGTTGACATACTGTGTAAGTTGGCCACAAAAGAGTCATATTTTATTAAGTATAAGGGTCCACTACGGGTCTCTGTCCATTGCTTATCAATGGCAGACTATCACGTAGTCAAAGAAAGGTTAGCGGTGTCGGAGGCTGAGTTTTTCTCGTACACTCCGAAAGGGGAAAAGGTGCAGACCATGCTCCTTAAGGACGTGGATCCCGACACTGATCCCGATGAGATCGATGAGCGACGATGTCCAGGTCGTAGGGGTTAAGCCCTTCATCACTGCGGCATCGAGAAGGGAGAATAGGAAACTTCCTTTCTTCCTAGTTCAGGTCACCCCAGACAGCAAACTAGAGAGCCTAAAAAATTACCCATTTAGGCACTCTTTCTGTCACATGGGAAGCAATAAAAAAGACAAAGAACACGCTCCAGTGTGTTCGTCTCCTATGCCGAAGTGGCATCGGCTAGGCGACCGGTTCAACAGACAGTGCCGAAAGTTACCCAGGTCCCTGTGGCCAGGCAACCAGAAGCAAATTTGGATGTGCAAACGATCCTGCTCTCTATCCAGAGGCAGATCGCTCTATTCCAAAACCAGTTACAAGAACAAGCAGCGCGAATAGACCTCATCTATTCGACGCTGTTTGGAGAGCCAAACGCAACATCGGTATAATGGCTGCGCAGGCAGCCTGCAACCTTAAAATTCTAGCAGTGAATGTGAATTCACTGATCCGCCCTGAACGTCAATTAAATTTCGGTAACTTGTTGCAGACCCATAATACTGATGTGTTGATGGTTTGCGAAAATAAGCTAAGCCAGACGCACCCACTCAGGTACAAAAATTATAATATTATTCGAAGAGATCGAAGCTACCTAGCTGGTGGAGTCGCGCTCTTAATAAAAAAGGCCTTTGTCATAAGGTCGTATATAGCGGTGAAGTGCGGAGATTCCAGGCCATAGAAACGTGTATCGCACGCATCCCCCTTCGGGGTGGTAAGCGGCTATATGTGATCGATATCTATGTGACTGACAAGTCACGCATCAACCAATATTTCATTTCAGAGCTCGATACTCTTTTCACTAGCCTTCGACTGAGCTCGGAGGAGAACTACTATATCGTAGCCGGGGACTTGAACTCGAGGCATATAGAGTGGGGCAACGTGGTGCATAACACCAGGGGGACCTCATTGTATAACTGGTTGGCAGAACACAATGTTGAGTTCAAGCTAGATTTGCTTGCAACCGATAGGCCATCCTTTCCCAGAAGCGGGTCCTATCTGGATCTTTTGCTAATCGACAGACGATTGACGATATTAGACGTGGAAAGACGCACGCGGAACTGTCTTTCTGCGGTAGAGTACGAAAGTGATCACTGTGGACTCTTCGCAGCTATTCAGCTCCCGAACGAGGTGGAAGAACTGGAGGACTATGCCCAGAGGCACCCTTATAATTATTATAAGGCCCGCTGGCCACGCTTCTCTAGGACTTTATCCACAGAACTACGTTCGAGTGGGATCAATCCACCGGCAAACAGAAACCTCATTTCTCATACAAATGGACGACGTAGTCAAACGTACGATGGACAAAACAATTCCGAAGGTAGTTCAAATCGACAACACCGATGTTTATCGAAATGCTACCATCGATGCACTTCACGTGCACAAAAGTAGGCTGCTGTCAAGACTCAAACTCTTGCACAGGCGTTTTACAGATCCGCAAAACGCGGAAGTCAGAGCATTGAAGTCGGAGATCAAGAAGCTTCCCAGGACGACAGACAACGAACACTTACTGACTTCAATTGGCATTGATCCAGATGAGGCAGTGCTAGACAATGACTTCTTTGCGGTGGAAGACCCCCAGGAGAAGGTTACAGCTATTGGTGCAGTGTTCCAGAGAGTGTATTAGGTCAACGAGGTTAATAGGCCGAATCACGATCTGGAGAACAGAGCCCTGCTAAACCACTTCTATCTCCGCAATGAGATAAGTCAATGGCGATCAGAGAATCCAGGTTTCACCAGGTTCAATGACGAGAACATGGCACATAGTGCCGTCGCCAATGATGGGAATCACATCCTGATTTCTCAAGACGATCTCCAGGGTATCTTCCACTCGCTGAAGAAGAAAAAGTCAGTGGGAATCGATGGAATACCGAACATTGTGCTTCGCCATCTTCCCCCCGAAGCGGTCCAAATTTACACAACCTTGTTCAACAATGCGCTGAGTAATGCACATTACCCCACGCACTGGAAAACAACTGTTGTTCAACCGATCCCTAAACGGGACAAAGATAAGTCCATTCCGACAAATCTTCGGTCGATCAATCTTCTTCCTTACATAAGCAAGGTTTTTGAAAAGATAGTCATTCGAGTTCTGAAGCAATGAAAAGATGAAAAGAAAATCATACCGGACAACCAGTTCGGATTCCGAGCGGGGCATGATACCATTAATGCCGCGTAAAAACTGGTGTCCGACATACAATGGAATAAAAACAAAAATCAGTGCACGGGTGCCTGCCTGATTGACATGGAGAAGGCGTTCGACACCGTTTGGTTAGAGGGCCTCTTCCTCAAGTTGGTCAGGGTTGGCATAAGTAAACATGGTCTATGACATGATAACAGGTAGAAAGTTCGTTGTGAAAAATGGTGACGTAACTTCCACTACGGTCTTTAACATTAAAAACGGTCTGCAACAGGGGGCCATTGGTTCCCCGATCCTGTTTTCCATATTCACTGCAGATCTTATAGGTTCCATGCCGCACTTAATTGCTTACGCCGACGACCTAGATGCGTACAGATCAGGTCCGAAGGTCGAGGTAATAAACATCTTGTTGCAGCGTGACTTCGAGAAAATCCAGCGATTTTGCGACGACTGGAAGTTGCTTATCAACTTCCAGAAATGCGAAACTAGTCTTTTCCGGACCCCGTTGGACAGGGCATCGCGGGATAAGCGCCAAAACTGGCGTAAGTTAGGCATAGTTGACCCGCATGGTCGGCCGTTAGCTGTAAAAAGTGTAGTTAGATATCTAGGCATTTGGCTGAATCAATATCTGTATTTTGACAAACATATAGATATTGCTCTGACGAAAGCCAGAAAAGCCTTTGCTGCGGCAAGAAGGTTGTTTTTCAGCAGCCAACTTGATACCAGAGTGAAGGTAATCTGCTACATGGCCCTAGTACGGCCCATTATGGTGTACGGTTGTCCATTGTGGTTCAACGTGAGTCCTTCCCAGATGGAAAAGATGAGGGTGTTCGAGAGGCAGTGTCTTAGGAGCTGTATTCGTCTGTATCGCACACCCGAGTCTGAGTACAAGAAGTACTATCCTAACGAGGTCCTGTACAACGAGGCAAACGTGAATAGGGTAGATAATTTTATAATTAAACTAATCAGAAGGCACACTGAACGAGCTATGACCTCTTCCAACAGTCTGATCTTTGGGGCTTACTACCCCAATAGTATGTACCATGAAAGGGTGCGCCTTAACGGCTTTATTCCTCCCGAAACATTCCTGTATCTAGACACAATTGGCCTTATACAGGATCCACAAGGATGTCCTATCATCTTCCATGTCGTACGCCGAACAGTGGATAGGCGACTTCAATACGAACCGGATGTCGTTCGCACCCACGAGGATCTCCTCCGGTTCAGTAGAGCGATCCCCGCTCGAGATAGGAAAGAGTCTGCCAAAGAACGGCAATTTTACTGGTGGTTACACCAAAACCAGCCTCCGCCACCGCTAGCTTTTCAAGAGGATCAGATAGCTGACCATAGTGGCCAGCTTACATAGTTTCTAAGGTAGATATTAAGAGAAAAAAAAATTCAAAAAAAAAATAAAAAACAAAAAATCCAAAAAAATTAATAAAACAACAAAACCAAAAAAAAAAACAAAAAAACAATATATGAATCAAAAACAAAAAAAAAGGTGCATCACGGCGTATAAATTATATATGTTAGGCATATATACGCAGATTAAGCCTAAAGGCACAGTTGTAACATAGAGTAGATTAGCTTAGAGTACCCGCATAGGGTCAGTAGGTTAGTATTAAGAACATTGTAAATTCTTAAGTACGGTAAGCTATAGTTAAGTAATTTTGTCTAGCATGTAAGTAAAAAAATTTTCAGAATAAATAAAATTACATGGAAAAAAAAAAAAACGGGTCAGTGGTTCTGGCTCGACAGGTGCCCGGTTCGAGGCTGACTCTGGGCAGAACCAAAAAAAAAGCATTTTTTTTTATTTCCTTATACGCCACAGAACATCTGTCCTGTATAAGTGAGTTGAGAGAATGGAAGCTGACGAGCGGTCCGAGCTCTTAGAAGCGCACAACAATGACCGACAACAATGGGTGGCAGCATCAGGCCATCAAAAAACAGTGTCCACTGAAGGTACTGGTAAGAGGAGGAGGAAGAAGTCGTCGTCGAAAAGCGTAAAACGCCGCAACACAAATGCGTCAACCGAAGAGCGCAAGGGGGCAGAGCTCAGTGAAGCGACATCGGCTTGCACAACTGCAGGCGAGTCGGAGGAGGAAGAAGCGGTGCAGTATGTGTCCGACGGAGGTGAAGGCTTGTTCGCTGTGAGCAGCAACACCTTTGATTCCCTCTCCTCCGACACAGAAGACGAAGTCGAGCGGGTACTTCGCATGAAGGAGACGCTAGTCGACGACATGCAGGAGAGAATTCAGCTACTCCTGCATGAAATCAGAGAGCTGAAAGCGAAGACTGTTGCGAGAAGAATGCTGGATCAGCAAAACAAGCAACAACAAGTGCCAAACAAACCGCAACAAAAAAAGAAGCAGCAGCAACCAAGGGCTGCAGTCCAGCAACAACAACCAACAGCTGAGCAACAACAGCGGACAAAAACTGCACAACAGCCAGCAACACAACAGCCGACAGCGGTAGAGCAACACCAGCGACCAGCAACAAAGGAGCGCTCGGCAAAGAAACAGCGACGTCAAGAAGAAACACAACAGCAGCAACCAGCAACCGAACAGCAGCAACAAGCAACGCAACAGCAGCAGAAGAAAGAAAAGGTGCCGCTAATCAATATCTACAAGGCGGATATTGAACAAACTGCCAAGATGTGCAAGGAGGCCGTAGGTTCAGGTAATTTTTATATTAGTAGAAGTGAAGGCTTTGAAAAGTACGCAATCCACTGCAAGACAGTGGATGACTACAACATATTAAAAAGATTTTTACAGAGGTCGACGTTGGAGTTCTTTTCGTTCACTCCAAAAGGCGAAAAGTGCCAGTCTCGGCTGTTAAAGCTTACTTCCCCGATCGAAGCGGAGAAGGTCCTCCAACTGCTCAAAGAGCAAGTGTGCGAGGGAATTGAGTACGTCGGTGTCAAAACTTTCACAACAGTTAAGGCAAAGAGAGAGGGGCGGAAATTACCCTTCTATATTGTACAGGTTACACCCAGCAGCATAAAAAGCGAGTGGGACAGCATAAAAAGGCGGGAGGGCATTGCACAATGCTTTCGCTGCCAAAGGTTCGGGCACGCCGCGTCGAACTGCCAAATGCAGCCTCGAAGCGTCAAATGCAGTGAGAACCACAGTGCGGAGAATTGTCCTCTGGGGCAAAAGGGAGTAGCTGACAAGAGTCAGTTCAAATGCGTACTCTGCGGCAACGCGGGGCACTCCGCTAACTATCGGGGTTGCCCTTAATTCCAAGAGCGGAAAACAAAAATGGTTCTGCAGAAGCAGCCCCCAGTGAAAAATCCACTCAGGGCAGCCATACCCGTAACTCCTCAAATGACGTTCGCCCAAATGGTGTCCGGTCAGGGAAATACGGAAAAGCAGCAATTACCGAAGGTAGTGCCGCAACCTTCAGTGCCAAGAGCACACGATCCAACGCCGGCTTGGAAATCTTCCATTGAAAGGCGTATGGATCGGTTAGAGGAGCGGGTAGACCAAATCTTGGCGCTCCTGCAGAGCCAACCACGACAACCATTTTAATGGCTGCGCAGACGAACGAGTTCACTTACAAGATCCTTGCAGTGAATGCAAATTCATTGATAGGGGTCCCTCGAAAAAACAAGCTCTATAAACTTTTGGACGACCAAAGCCCAAGGCAGATGCTGATTAGCGAAACCAAGCTAACTCGGAGTGGCATACTGGAGCACAGCAATTATAATGTTATTAGAAGAGACCGACCCAATTCCAGTGGTGGAGGCGGTGTTGCGATCTTCATTAAAAATAACATAAAACATAAAGTAGTGTATAGTGGTGAAGTACGAAGGTTTCAGGAGCTGGAGGCCTGCATCGTGTGCATTTCGCTCCGCAGTGGAAGGAGGTTGTATGCGGTGTCGGTCCATGCCACTGGCAACCCTCGTTCCAGAACATATATATCAGAGCTCGATTCACTCTTTCGATGTCTGAGGCTGGACTCGGAGGAGAACTATTTCATTTTGGCCGGGGACTTAAATGCCCGGCATGGATATTGGGGAAACATAATTTCCAACAATAGAGGGGACCAGCTTTACAGCTGGTTTTGCTTACACAGTGTCGAGTATAGACTCGATTTGAAAGCAACTGAGATCTCGTCCTATCCCAGGAGCGGCTCTTATCTGGATCTACTGTTATTAGACGCAAGACTGCAGCTGACAGACACAAACGCACAAACGGTTAACTATTTGAACACATTCGTGTACCTCAGTGACCATTGCGGACTCAGTGCCGAATTCAAGATCCCCAACGACACCTACAACTACAGTAGGGCACGATGGACACGCTTCTCCAGACAAATGACACGAGCACCCTCTTCGAACGCGCTTCACATACCGTCCAATAGAAACTTGTCAAACGAAGAGATTGACATGTATCTAATCCAAATGGACGAGACAATTAAACGAACCATGGACGTTTCTATACCTCAGTATACACGCACAAACAACGAAAACTTGTACCGCAATGCGAAAATCGACACACTCCACCAACAAAAAAGTAGACTCCTGTCAAGATTAAAAACCTTGTACAGGCGGTTTACTGACAGACGAGACGAGGAAGTTAGGACACTAAAATCGCTCATTAAGAATATTCAAACATTGATTGCTCAGAACTACAGACTTTCTGCTAATATGTATTGGAACAATAAGATTCGGGCTGTCAGATCTAACAACCCGAACATGTTCCCTCAGATAAATACACTCTTTCGAAGAAAACATAGCGATCTTCCGTGCCTTAAGCTTCCCAGAACGACGGACAACGAACAAATACTGACTACGGCAGGTATTGATCCAGATAACGCCGTACTCGACGATAACTTCTTTGTGGTCGAAGATCCGCAAGAAAAAGTGGAGGTACTAGGCGCGGTCTTCCAAGAAGTGTATAAGGTGAATGAGAGCGTTCGCCCGAACCACGACCTGGAGAACCGCGTACTGGCTAACAACACTCTTCTTCGTGAGGATCTGCAACAATGGCGATCTGAGAACACTGGCTCTGTCGTTTTCAATGATGATAACATGGCAGATAATGCCATTGCCGACGAAGGGGTTCATCCCCCGTTCATATCGAAGACAGATCTCCAAGCGGTCTTCGAATCAATAAAGAAGAAAAAGTCTGTTGGAATCGATGGGATCTCCAACATTGTGTTAAGACACCTCCCCCTGGAAGTGGTTCATATGTACACAATCCTATTTAACAATGCTTTGAATAATGCACATTATCCAGAGCATTGGAAAACTGCGATTGTACAGCCTATATCCAAGAGAGGAAAAGATTCTTCGAATCCTTGCAACCTCCGGTCAATTAGTCTCCTTCCAAACATCAGCAAGGTATTCGAGAAGGTGATCAATATAACTCTGATTAACTGGACTAAGGACAAAAATATAATTCCGGATAACCAAATCGGTTTCAAAGCGGGGCATGACACTATTCATGCCGCGTCGAAACTGGTGTCGGATATCCAATGGAACAAAAGCCAGAAACAATATACGGGTGCCTGCTTGATTGATCCGGAGAGGACCTTTGACACCGTATGGTTAGAAGGTCTTTTCTACAACGTACGTGACCAACCTGACCTCCACAGGTACATTTCAAGTTAAAAATGGTCTCCAACAGGGTGCCGTTAATTCGCCGATCCTGTTCAACATTTACTTGAGCGATCTGTTAAGTTCTCTTCCTCATGCAATTGCGTATGCCTATGACTTGATCGTGTACAGATCAGGCAAAAAGATCGAGGAAATCACTACTCTCACGCAGGGTGATTTCGATTCATTCATGAGAAGTTGCGACGACTGGAAGTTGAGTATAAACTTCCGGAAGTCGGAAACCATTCTGTTCAGGACGCCGTTGTATAAGGCCTCGGCGGATACGAAAAAGAATTGGCGAAAGTTCTCAATCGTTGGAAGACACGGGGAACCACTGGCGCAAAAGACTGTAGTCAGATACCTGGGGATCTGGCTAGATCAGTATCTATATTTTAACAAACATGTAGACTGTGCTCTGGCCAGAGCCCGAGGCGCGTTTGCCCTTACAAAGAGACTGTTTTACAACAGCCAACTCGATGCGAGGGTGGAGGTAATCTGCTACATGGCCCTCATCCGGCCAATGGCTGTCCCGGTTGGTTCAACGTGAGTGCAAGCTTAATGGAAAGGATTCGGTTTTTTGAGAGGGCTTGGCTTAGGGCTTGCCTTCGCCTTTATCGAACTCCAGAGTCCCAGTACATAAAATTCTATTCCAATGAGGTTTTATACAACAAGGCAAACCTGATAAGAGTGGACAATTTCCTGTTGAAGTTGATTCGAGGTCATACTGCTAGAGCGATGAACTCGTCCAATAACTTGATGTCAGGGGCTTACTACCCCAATCCAGAATACCACGAAAAGGTACGCCACAGTGGCTTCGTTCCCCCAGAAGCTTTTCTCCATTTAGATAAGCACGGCCTGTTACAAGATATGAATGCGGTACCGCTCATTTTTAACATAGCCAGATCAATTGTGGATGGGTGACTCATCCACGACCGTTACGTTGCACGACGAGCTAAGGAGGGTCTCCTCCGGTTCAGTACGGCGGTATCCAGCCGAGACATTCGGGATGTTGCTAGGCAGTACCAAAATTTCTGGTGGCTGGGGAGCGAGGGAACTCCAGCGTCGAACCCTTTAGACCCGGGGTAGAAAGGGTAGTGCGTTCCCCCTTAAGGGGCGCAGCCTCTGTCTTGCAGCGGATTAGATGGAAATCTATCAGCTGCAACCAACAAACCGACTTCTCTATCTCAGGGTAGTTTTAAGGTAGTTTTTTAAGTTGTATATATGTGAAAAAAAAATTTACAAATTAAAAAAAAAAAAAAAAAAAAATAGCAAGAATGTAGATGTGTATACATGACGATACATGTATACATTGTGTATATTAAGGATATATGCGTATACACATGTGTACAGGGTTATAGACGGGTGTATATGCATATATACGTAGGTTAGCTTAAGTTAGTTTGTAAGTTTTATTTTAAGGTAGATTGTAAGTTAGCTTGTAAGTTTTAATATAAACCGTTCAGTCATTAAGTTTTCAAATTTTTTCTTAATACTAAGTTGTTCTTTTTAAATTCTCATTTATATTTCACTCCGTAAGATTAGGTCGAAAGACATAGAATAAGGTTAAGTTTAGCTTAGAGTGCCCGCCTAGGGCCAGTAAGTTAGAAGTAGTAACAATGTACGTACAACTAGTTTTAAGCATTTTTGTCTAGTATATAAGTTGTTATGAATTCCACAATAAAAATTAATTAAAATGAAATGGAAATGAATGATTAACATTGATCATATCTATCTTATTTATTCATCAGTTTTCGGTACTCCCAAGCAACACCTGTTTAACAACGCGCGAAAATGTCTACCAAAACTAAGTTCAATCTTGAGTTTTCTCAGACGTTTCTTTCTAGTAAAATATCCCTCTACCACACATTCTTCAGACCTCCTCTCGTAATACATACCGAGCTATATACACACAAGCTTCCTATCCACAATCATTTATATAACAACTAAAACGCCACAGCCACAACATTACGCGTGTTAACCATTCACCCAGCACCATCACCACTACACGTAAGAACCTACACCTCCCAAAGCCACAACTTGTTAGACCTCCCAAAGCCCAACCAGTTAACCTAAGCCACAACATTCCTACGATCAGTACTCAACACCCAAGGCCACAACATTCCCACGATCATTACTCCACACCCTCAACATAGCACGTGCCATACCCAACCAATTAACCTAAGCCACAACATTCCCACGATCATTACCCAAAGCCACAACATAGCACGTGCCATTAACCTAAGCCACATCCCAAGGCGCACTGCTATTCACAATCACACTAACCACAACATACCACGCGACACACAAACGATCACTACACACACCAACCACTCACACTCGACAAAACTCTCGCGATAACAACTCACAACACCAAACTACAGACGATAACAACCAGTTCACACGACTCACACACAAGCCCTTATCTTATCGGCACGCGACACACCTCACATCTGACACCTGCCAAAACCACAATACACACAATCCTGTTTCACCTGGATCCAGATCATACTTGAAGTAACTTCTGTCCATTTCGAGGTTTGTACGCATTGTTATGGATGGTGGTAGTCAGTTGCCTTTCATAAAGTCAACTCTGGCACGTAGCTTGGTCCCTTCGGTAGTGAAAACTTAGGCCGAGCAAACTATGTAACCGAGTTCGCTTAGTACTTCGAAGCCAATATGATGACCGGGCCGTAGTGATGGGTGCGCGCTATTTGTTATAATGTGTTGTTAGCACCTACAAATGATCAAGAAATTGAATCATGTAAACTGATTTTAGCTGATAATCGTGTCCATGGACAACAATTGGAGGACGGGATCAGCGTTCTTATCGGCGCTGATACGTATTGGCAGTTTGTGACAGGAGAACATAAGCGTTTTACGAATAAATTGACCGTGGTCAAAACCATACCAGGTTGGACAGTTCAAGGACGCTCCAACAGTGAGTCAAAGACTACCGGTTTCATGCATTATCGCTTAACGTATGCATCTGCGATGATGTTCAAAGGTTTGGAAGCTTGATGTTTTGGGAATAGTTCCTGAAAACAAAAAAGTTGTAAGTGATGAAAGATCCCTGCATGTTTACAGAAAGGGCGACAGGTTTGAGGCATCTCTGCCTTGGGAACAATGCCTTCCCCACTGCATGAAAACAGAATCGGAGCCTTTACATGATTGCAATCACTGGTGCGTAAGTTATGTTCAGCTGAACAGATTGCTGATTATGACAAATGTATGAAGGAACTTTTGTCTACGGGCATCGCCGAGATTGTTTCGGATACAGTGGTTAATGAAAACATCGTATACTATATGACTCACCGACCGGTATACAGAGAAGATAAAAAAATAATAAGTTTGACTAAATGAGGTTTTGGAAGTAGGTGAGAACCTTTTACCAGATCTTTTGTCTGTTCTATTAAATTTTCGCACAGGAAAGATATTGAGAAAACTTTCCTGCAAATTCTGTTTCAGCCTTCTGACAGAGACAGCCTTTAGTTCCTTTGGTTTGCTGAAATGATATAACAATAATGGTGTATCGAGTGACGCGACTTACATTTGGAGTAAAAACCAGTCCATACATTTTGGGCGCTATGATTCAAGACCTGATTAAGGAGGTTATGTCTAAGTTCGACGAATCGCATAAATCCTTAAAGGAAGGCGACGATCGCCCGTTCGGTATGCTTTTTCCGTGGACTGTTCGTCTGAAAATATATGGCATATGAAGTTGGATTGCGAAGAAGATTTATCAACCGAGCTGAAATGCATTTGGACAACCTGTCGCAATGAAATTAATGAGCTAACCAATATGGCCATACGAAGGTATTTGCTAACGAACGAACATCCAAATCAAATTCACATATTTGCCGATGCAAGTCAATTTGCTTTTGGAGCAGTGGCATACGCAAGGACTGTGAGTGATACTGGAGAAGTGTTTGTGTGGTTTATTTGTGCAAAAAGCAGAGTTGCACCATTACAAAATGATGGTCAAAGCGAGCTGACTATACCAAAAATGGTATTAACGGCTGCGTTGGTCGCTTCTCGCTTGCTGGACAGGATAGTCTTCGTATCAACATTGGTGATGTCCTGGACCGATTCCCATTTTACTTTGTCAGTATCCAGTGGATCTAATAAACGATGGAAGCCGTATGTGGAGAATCGCGTTAAAGAAATCAGGACGTTATCAAAGTTATGTCCTGGTGCGGAAAATCCCGAGGACTTTCTTACCAGGGGCTCAGTGCAACTCTTCGCATTAATTCTTCTATTTGGTTAAGCGGACTTTCATGACTAACTGAACATGATATTAACTGGCCATCAAATCCGAACTGAATGCAGTCTCATTGCTTAACATTTCGTCGGACGCAGAGGCCTCCGAATTTAAAACTGTGGATTTCCAGGAACCCATTAACAATGCCGAAAATCAAATATTATCTATGAAAATTAATAGAGCTGAGAAGTACTGGATTCGTCAAGTGCAAAGAGAGGGATGATGTTAGCGTCGCGCATCGTATCATATTACCGAAAGCAGCTCACATCATAAAACTGATCATTACTGATGTGCACAAACGAATATTTCATGGCGGGACTTCAGCTGTACTTTCAAAGTTGCGGTCTTGATACTGGGTCATAAAGGGAAGACAGCTCGTTAAAAGCATTTGCTTCGCCTGTAAGATGCTTCGTAGACAAGCAGCTACCCAAGCGTTTGCACCTCTTTTCAAGGATAGGATTCTGTCATCTAGCACATTCGATGTAACTGGTGTCGGTTGTGAATGTAAGAAGTCTTATAAACTTTTATTTATTTGTGAAGCAGTACGAACTGTGCGCCTAGAATGAACTAATAATCTTAATGCAGATAGCTGTATTCTGGCCAAAAGGCGATTCATTGCCAGACGGGGTAAACCGCGGATAATGTACTCTGACAATGCTACCATTTTTAAGGCATCGTCTGAATTAAAGCAACTTACCGATGCTCGAAGGAGTGATCGTTTTCTCAGGTTCCTAAGCGACTCACGCATAAAATGGAAATTTATCGTAGAGCGAACGCCTTGGTTTCTGGGAGCCGTTAGTGGGAGTTGTTAAGTTCTTCGGGCGGCAGTAGGTCGATCCACATTAAACTACGACCAGCTACATACGCTGCTTACAGAGATTGAATGTGCAGTGAACTTCAGACCTCTACAATATTCTAGGGATGATCAATTAGAACTTGCTGCACTTACTCCTGCGCATTTTCTGAATGGAGGTCACGGATATACGGAGGAATATACATGTGACAATCTTAATGGAAGTGAGCTACGAAAAAGGTGGAAAAGGCGTCTGCGATCATTATCTGTTTCTAAAATACGAAGGTTCAAGGAGTGTCTTCATCAACTGAGAACCTTGCATCAAACGAAACACTTTTTGGGTTCCAATTTGCTTGTCGGAGATGTAGTTTTGGTGGAAGATTCTTCGTTGCCTCGTACACTTGGGCATCTAGCTGTGATACTTAAGGTTTTTACTGGAAGAGACGGCAAAATCCGTGCTTTTGAGATAAGACTTTCAACAGGTTCCGAAGGCCGATACAACTGCTCTATCCTTTGGAAGAGTCTAATTCATCCTGAAACTTGTCGGCGGGAGGATGTCGAAAATCTATGCCGTATTCATCTATTAACACAGAATTACATAATTAACTATACTCTGTAAAATGCATAGCATAACTAACTCTTTTTAACACAACTACATATCTCTTGGATTTGTATATACTCTATGAAATCTCTTTACATCTGTAAATTTCCATTCTCTCTCTATTTCTATTGTGTTTATGGAGCATACATTGCGAATATATTTGCAGTCTTTAAGTTTTCAAATTAAAGGCCGCTTGAATTGTAATAAGTACTCTTTAAAATATAACGGATCGTTTTTCTTTTAAGTAAATTGAATCAGAGTAATTATTATTACAACATGGAACACACACTATTCTCTTACCACCTGACCAATAAAAGTTCACCTTTCTTGTCAAACCTGAAAGAAAGTCCTAGTTATGACTTCGCATTCAGATTTTTTAATCCTTTATTTCTCGTATTGTTCCCGTAGCGCGGTAGCCTATGATTTTCAATTCCAGTAAAAGAGCGTAGCTGGTAAGATAGTTGCCAAAAAATAACTTCATGATTAGCTGAGTAAAATTCAATTTCTCCAATACATTTTTGACTACTCGAGAACCTAACGGATGAGTAATCCTTGTTTGCGATTTTCCACATTAAAAATGGAATGAGTAACAAAATCCGGTTAAACTAGCTGCTACCTAAACTCCTGTACCCAAATTGAATTGGTTTGTCACGAATGAATTGTTTAGCAGTATGGTGGCTTTATTATTTCACCATCGATTCGTCGACAGAGATACAACCATGAAACACTCCCCACTGTAAAAATGTCTGCATAAGTCTCTGTCCCAATGGAGAGATAATTTTATCGTTCGATGTTGCGGCTACGTTGTTGTCTACAAGATGAAGGTTTCTTTTTACAACCCGAAACTTATGTCTTGACATTCCTTTGCCGATTAATTCTACACCGATGTCTTCATCTAGAGACCGGTACAATAGTTCTTGAGGTAAATTATGGTATGCAGATGATATCAAAATCCTTAGAAACTTTTTCAAAAAAGAAAAATCCAGTTGAAAGTCAAGTTTTATGTGTTGATTAGCGTATAGTTTGCTATTTGATACAATCATATCAATTATATCACCATCAATAAACGTTTCAAACATCTGCACAGGATTGTGGCCTTTCACCTCTTCACAAATA
This sequence comes from Eristalis intricaria, assembly GCA_964034865.1. Lineage (NCBI taxonomy): Eukaryota > Metazoa > Arthropoda > Insecta > Diptera > Syrphidae > Eristalis > Eristalis intricaria. The sequence continues at coordinate 60,164,818 of OZ035873.1, read as the reverse complement.
GCCCTTTTCTTGTCGCGTATTTCGGAAGTACTTGCACGTGCACTTTCTTCTTCATCAGTCAACTGTAAGTGTTTAATTTATATATGTTATTATTAAAAAAATAAAGAAAATATAGTGTCACCCTGTACGCTTCCACATACACATGCATAATCATTCTTAATGCAATTCAGCTATCTACTTGCTATAATCCTCTCAACGATGTACAATTATATTCTCAATTATGTAAGGTATCAATTATGTAAGTTCTCTTTTAGATTGTATGCTCTCAATCAGATTATGTTCTAATGTCATATTGATTGTGTTATACAAATGTGTTATACGAATGATATAAAATGGCATATCGATGTTATTAACGCTCTCTGTTGAATAAACTCTGTCAAAGCGATACGTTCTCGAGTGAGTCTGTGTTTTGTTGCTTTTGATATTATGTGACCTTACAACCATCAGAAGTGGGATGAGTGTACACAGTCGACTGTACATTTATGAAAAACTGTGAAATGTGATTTATTGAATTTTTTTTTGCGATCTTGTTAACATTTATGCTGATTTGTGAAATTTTATTTTATGTGTGCTGAATTTTGTTGCAGAAATTGTTGCTTAATATGTATAATATAAATAGTCGCGCTTCGAGATTTATCCAAACAGCAACTGTACAGCAACTTAAGGACAAGTTGGCTGAAATGGGTTTGGCCACAAATGGGATAAAGTCCACTTTAAAAACTAGGCTGGAGGAAGCGCTCGAACAGTTAGATGAAGGACAGATGGAAGAATTCTTTCCAACGAATATTCTTGACGCACTCAGTTTAGAGGGGAACATAACAGACTTGGAAGACGAGAGCCTGTCAACGTCACAGCAGCTGAAGCGGTTACGGGAATTGGTAACGAGGAAGGAAGAAATCGCTTCGCTTCAAAGGAGGTTAGGGGAGTTGAACAATCTTCATCGTGGCAGTGTTCGTTCAGGGACATGGAAGAGTCCTTCCTCAAATTTTCTGGCGGCGACAACTTTCCTGTAAGGAGATGGGTCCAATCGTTTGAAGATTCGATTGAACTGTACAAGTTAGATGAAACTAAAACCTTCATCTACGCGCAACGATTGCTTACGGGCAAAGCGAAGTTATTTCTGCGGTCATCCAAATGTCGCTCGAGGAGTGAGCTGAAAGCAGCTTTGCTGACCGAATTCCATCAACACACCACAGCAATGGATGTGCACAATACATTGCGGAATCGGAAGAAACGCATGGAGGAGAATTTCCAGCAGTATGTCCTCGCCATGAAGGAAACCGCTTCCTTAGCCGATCTGGATGAGCAAGATATAATTAATTATATTGTTAAAGGTATACATGATTCAGTCTTTAATAAACAAATATTGCTTACAGCCAACAACACCAGTGTTGCGGTGAACGCGCCTTTAGTTAAGTAGTTTACCCTATCCACTCTGAGGTGGCGGTATTATCTGAAAGGTAGGCGACAGAAAACCCTTCTGTCAAATAAATGCATATATATATAAATATACATATATTAAGTCTCAAACCGGCATCGACAATGTGAGATGGCCGAATAAATTTATCAATCTTCAATAATTTGTAACACCAAATCTTGTAACGCAACGAATACTCGTTCGTTTTATTGAAAAGGTGTGGTTGCAGACACCATATCTGCAACATCTAACAAAATTTGTGGAAAAGCAATGGTGGATCATCTGGCTGAGCGTCTTCAACATGCCGAGGAAGGCGAGAACGGGGATGTCTGCGGAATGAAGGAGAAATCAAACTCCCAACGAAGAGTTCAACTGCCGTTCCTGCGACCGACCAGATTCAGCGGGGGACATGCAGATTCAGCGGAGGCCGGTGTGGACAGCCTCATCGCGTCTGTGATGTCGACTAACGCTGCGTATGCAGGAATATCTGCGTCAAGCCGTGGAGGTCCTGCTACCGCCTACGTGTCGCTTGCTTCAGGACCAACATTTTCGAGCTTCGGATGTTGAATCAGCGCCGTCAACAGTTCCAGCCAGTGCTCCTACAGCCGGATGCTCCGCGCCCAGAGCAGCCAAAGCCGCTGCCAGTCGTGGGCATCGCGGCCCCCTATACGTGTCACCCACTCATATGAAGGATGAGTACCGGGACGAGTTTGGCGGGTCAAGGGTATCCGGAACTTCTGTCACCGTCGGCGATGTTGCTCGCCGATGGTATCTTGCTCCAATGATGTACAACTTCAATAATACGACTACACCAGTAGCTCCAGTGTATCATGCAGATGAAAATGTCTGCCGCGGCGACCCAGCCAACATCGCCACGAGGTTTATCGGCGGGCCAAGGACCAGTAACGTTCAACCCAACAGGAAGCCTAGAACTGCCCATCGTTCATTCATCATGGAACCTCTCCACTGCATTACTGGCGACTTCGTAAGGTTCTTAAGGGAGATGCTCTGGCAGCTGTCAAACGCCTATTGGTCCAACCTAACTGCCTCCAGCCCACCCAATCCGAAGGTTGAGAAGTTAGACACCATCGTTCGATTTGCCAAAGTGAAGGAGCACCTGTGTGCTACAGCGAAGTCCTCCGGATTAATAGATTATCTTAACAATCCTCTGCTGCTACAAGCCTAGATTGGGGAATCCACAGGCAAACGTTACCTAAGTGCACGTTGATCGACTTCAACGCATGGATACGCGTAATGTCTGCAGCAGCCAATGGAGTCCTAACATCACCACCGCTTGGAAAAGCAGCCAGTAAAGGATATCGAAGCCAAGGTGACGGAAGGAAAACCGGGAAGAACCTGGGACAACTAATCGCTCATTATGATAAACATGATCAACGCTTTAACAGCTCCAACAAACCATGTCGTATCTAGGACGACGGGTGCTTGGCCATTTAGCGGTGCAAGCCGTTCCTGGAATTAGAACGTGGGGCCAGATGGGAGTAGGTACGAAAGCATAAATTGTGCAGGCGGTGCCTGACGAACCTTGGTTATCGAAGCTGTAGGTCTAACACCGAATGCGGAACGAATGGCTGTAAGCGGAAGCATCACTCACTTCTACATAACGAACCTCCGGACGTCAAACCACCGCGGCTAAATACCGGAACAGTTGGCACTCATCATAAGGCAATACGGGCTGGTAGTCATCGGACGGATCCTATCCTACTTCGAATTGTACCAGTTCAGCTGTACGGTAGTGGAGTCATGTTAGAGTCCTACGCGTTCATTGACGACGGTTACTCGGTAACGCTAATGGATGAGGAGATGTCCAGACTCCTGAACCTTCAAGGTAAGACCCAGTCACTGTGCCTAAGATGGACGGGAAATATGTCGAGGTATGAAGGGAGCTCGCAATTGCTTAATTTCGAGATATCCGGCATGGGGAAAGACGCAAGGAAATTCTCGATCGCTGACGTTCACACCGTGCGCAACCTAGGCCTACCAGCACAAACCCTTCGTATGGACGAACTGCAAGAGGAGTTTAGTCACCTTCGTGGAATACCGGTCGACTCGTACCGTAAAGCAGTCCCGCGTCTCCTAATTGGCGTTAACAATGCCCAGCTGGGGTTCTCATTAAAGTCCAGAGAAGGCGGACCTCACGAACCGGTAGCCACCAGCTTTGGATAAGTATTCCATTGGAATTTTGGTACCATGCATACGGACACCAATGAGGGTCGAAGCTATCACATATGCGAATGCAGCGACAGAAACCTAAGTGAAGTGGTGGATATTTTCCTACGTGCTGACAACTTCGGCCCGCTACGTCCAGCAACCACCACCTTGCCTACCGACGATGCATGCGCCACGGATCTGCTGCAAACGAGAACGTAATATAAGGGCGACCGCTTCGAGACAGGACTTTTCTGGAAATATGACGACATCAGCCTGCCGAATAGTTACCCAATGGCGAGGCGAAGACTTCAATGCTTTCAAAAGCGGATGAGGAAGGATCAATCGTTAACCGATAAACTCAACAGGAAAATTGAAGAGTATCTCGAGAAAGGGTACGCCCGGCAACTTTCACCGGAGAAGTCAAGTGACTACCGGGAAGAATCGTGGTACCTGCCAGTCTTTCCCGTCGAAAACCCAAATAAACCGGGTAAGGTTAGACTTTTATGGGATGCTGCCGCCGCCACCCAAGGACTATCGTTAAGCTCACTGCTACTGAAGGGACCTGATCAGCTGACGCCTCTAACCGCAGTGCTCTATATGTTCAGACAACACAAAATCGCCATATGTGGCGACATCATGGAAATGTTCCATCAGATCGCCATCCGGCAGGAGGACCAACACTACCAACGCTTCCTCTGGGGAAATGACGCGATGGGCGAACCATATACCTACGAACTGACGTTGATGACATTCGGCGCAGCTTGTTCACGATGTACTGCGCCCTTCGTCAAGAATATCAACGCCAAGCGTTTCACCAACGAGTTTCCTGAAGCGGTCCAGTCAATTAAACATAACCATTACGTAGACGATCTGATGGATAGTGTTCCAACAGAGGAGGCAGCCATTAACCAAAATTAACTGGGACGACGAGATACCAGAGGCGGAGCATCAAAAGTGGCTCAAATGGGTGCAGAAACTCTTGCAACTGGATGCGGTAAGCATTCCAAGATGTTACGTTAGTTCCGGATGGGGGCAAGAGACGCAGCTGCACCCCTTCGTTGACGCATGTGAGATAGAAACCAGTCTGATAGGGGCGAAGACGAGAGTAGCCCCCTTTAAGCGTTATCTATACCTTGACTAGAACTACAAGCCGCTCTTCTATGTGCTCGCTTCGCCAAGTGCATCGAGTCATCGCACGGGATAACCTTCAACAAACGTTACTTTTGGATGGACTCGAAGACAGTGCTGTGTTGGCTCCGAGCAGATCTTCGTCGCTACCGGCAGTATGTGGCCTTTAGGGTCAGCGAAATCCTGGAGCCCACCAAACTGCAAGAATGGAGACGGGCCCCGACGGGCGCAAACGTTGCTGATGAAGCCACTAAGTGGCAAAAGCCGCCTGACCTCAGGCCAACCAACAAATGGTTTATGGGACCCGCCTTTCTCGTAACCTCCCCGGAGAACTTGCCCCAGGAAACAATATTGGGACCGACGGCGGTAGAACTGCGACTGCGGTTCGTTGGATCACACCAGCAAAAGTGGCAATCCGTATTTCGCAGGAAAGAAATCTCCAGCTGGACAAAACTTCTTCGGAGTACGGCATACGCCCTCAGATTCGTGAACAATCTTCGGTTAGAATTGCTGACCTGGAGAAAATTCGCTATGTCGAGAAGGGGAGCAAGATCTATAACATATGCCCATTCCTTTATAAACATCACATCGATAGAGCAAATGGAAGGATTCACCTCTCTAAGGGAGCAGCTCAAGGGTTACGACAGACGATCATCATGCCTTGTATACATCCGATTACCGCACATATCATCAATTGTATCCACCGGCAGTATAAACATCGCAACGATGGGATAGTTGTGAACGAACTTCGGCAAAAATATTGGGTACCCAATCTTCGAGCAGCTCTGAAAGCAGTGAAGAGGATGTGTCAGGTGTGTAAGAACAACAAGGCCCGAACACAACCACCCATAATGGCACCACTTCCCGCAGCCAGACTTGCTACGTTCTTCCGGCCGGTCTCTTACGTCGGAATAGACTATTTCGGTCCAATAACAGTCAGCGTTGGTCGGCGGACGGAAAAGCGTTGGGGCGTACTATTTACGTGCCTCACTATTAGAGCCGTCCATCTGGAGATTGCCCACACATTGTCCGCGGACTCTTGCATCCTGTGCAGACGGCATGGCTAGACGTGGAACACCATCGAGTTCTACAGCGACAATGGGACCAACTTCCGTGACGCTTACCGTGTGCTGTGAGAAGCTTGGCAACTGGTGGACTCAAAAAATTGATGGACACCTTTACGGATACCAACACTAGCTGGAAATTTATACTGCCAGGGTCACCACACATGGGAGGTTGCTGGGGGCGTTTAGTTTGTTCTATCAAAGAAGTAATTTACACGTCAACGTCGCTGATGCGAAATCCAAATGATGAGCTGCGCAGTATGCTGATGGAGGATGAAAATATTGTCAATTTACGTCCTTTGACATACATACTAATAGAGAATGAGAATGAGGAAGCTCTCGGATCACTTTCTAGTGGGGACATCGAGCGGTCTTAAATCTGCAGCAGAACTCAATGGTGATGGGAGAGTGGTAAGAAAAAATTGGCCTGTTTCACAACAATTTGCGGGTCGCTTCTGGAAGCGCTGCCAGCGAAGCCTCTTCAGGTGGGTGACGTCGTCCTTATAGTCGACCCCAGCAACCCCAGGAACTGCTGGCCCAAGGGGCGGATAGTTAAAGTCCGCCAGTCTGACGATGGACAGGTCCGTAGTGCGTACATCTAAGCGCTGGGTGGTATCTTTGAAAGCCAGCGGTTAAGATTGCGGTCCTTGATGGCGGTCAAAGCATGGAGACGGAGAAACTACCCGCCACTGTTGAGGGAGGGAGTGTTGCGGTTAACGCGCCTTTAGTTAAGTAGTTTACCCTATCCACTCTGAGGTGGCGCTATTATCAGAAAGGTAGGCGACAGAAAACGCTTCTATATATATTATATCTCATACCGGCATCGACAAGTTGAGATGGTCGAATAAATTTATCAATCTTAAATAAATTGTAACACCAAATTTTGTGACGCAACGAATACTCGTTCGTTTGATTGAAAAGCTGTGGTTGCAGCCACCATAGCTGCAACAATCAGTGAGCTCAAACATACATTAAGGAAGTATGAAAAGATGAAGTCCGAGTTTAAACCATCGACGTAGGGTCACCTCAAGAACTTTCCTGTCGCTAAACCTCAACAGCGCATCGGAAAAACTAAGTGATACAACTGCAGCGAAGAAGGTCATCTAGCTAACAACTGTCCAAATCCACGACGAGAAAGAGGTTCTTGTCTCCGCTGTGGGCAGAAGGGGCATATAGTGAAGCATTGCCCACAGTCATCATCTGTTTTTGTGCTCCACAACGACAAGGCATCGGAGGAACCAAATGTATCATTTTTGGACAACTTTCATGGCATCTTCAAGTACAATTTCGTGAGCAGCACTTCAGTTTCGTCATCTATGCATGCAATGACGATGATTGACAACGGCAGTCCCATCAGCATCATTCAAGAGAAGTACGTGCCGCCCTATCTGATGACACGAGTTGAATCTTCATCTCAACTCAGCCGACTTATTATACTTGGCAAGGTATTTTGTAAAATGCAGATATCTAGTGATGTTACCGATTTATGTTTGTATGTAGTAAGTAAATGACACCATGCAAAATGTAATTGTCTTAGGAAGATATTTTTTAAGAATTAATAATATAAAATTACAATTAAAAGATGTATTTGAAAGAAAATTTTGATAGTGTTAATGTATTAGAAGATGATGTATTGGATATTTTAAATGTCGATACAAACGGTGATCGTGATATTCACTATTCTTTGCAAATTAGTGAAAATTTGAGATTCGATGGGACGATGGGAGTATTTCAACTAGTAAATCATTATATGAAGATTGTAATTTCGAAATGAAGATAGCGTTGACAGACACGAATAAAGTTCTTAACTGCACTCCAAGACGGTTACTGCATATGCACAAATTAGAATTGCAGAAGTTTTTAGACGATCTCATTAAAAGCAAAATCATCCGCGAAAGTAATTCACCTTATACGTCGCCAGTAGTTTTAACAAGAAAAAATAATGGTGAGATGAGGCTTTGCATAGATTACCGGGAATTAAATAAATTGACAGCGAAGGATAATTTTCCGCTTCCACTTATCGAAGACCACCTAGATAGTCTCTGCTGTAAAAGATACTTTTCACTACTTGATTTAAAAAGTGGCTTCAACCACTTTAAGATGTCACCTGAGTCAGTCAGGTATACTTCCTTCGTGACCCCATTAGATCAATTTGAATATTTGCATATGCCGTTCGGACTTAAAAAGGCACCCGAAGTATTCCAGTGTTACAGATTTTGATACCGAACTGCTTTGTGATGCTAACAGCTTAAGTTTCGGTGCTGTTTTACTCCAACGTCAGGACGATAAACTCTTTCACGCAATTTTCTTTTTCTCAAAACGCGCTTCAGTCGCAGAGACCAAATATCATTCCTATGAATTGGAAACTTTAGCCATTATTTATGCGCTGAGGAGATTCCGAATTTATTTAACAGGTATCAAATTTAAAATCGTAACTAATTACAAATCTCTCACTCTTACCCTCAACAAAAAGTAGCTTAATCCAAGAATCTTGAGCTGTGCCTTAGAACTCCAAGGTTTTGATTACGCTATAGAGCATAGGGATGGTAAGAAAATGTCTCACGTTGATGCACTCGGCAGGTGTCATAACATCTTAATTGTAGAATCAGAAACTTTTGACCACGCACTTACAGCCGCACAGCAAAAGGACACAGTAATCAGGCGAATAGTTAAAATGTTAGAAGAGAGAGAAAGTCCTTCATATGAATTAATAAACGGATTGGTATATCGTAAGATCAATCAAAAAGTATTTTTCTACGTACCATCACAGATGTAAAGAAATGCAATCCAGACACACCACGACTCCTTGTGTCATGCTGGTGGATAAGTGATTGATAATCACTTGCGAAAGACATATTGGTTTCCTCAAACGAAACTCAAAATTAAGAACTATATACATAATTGCCTTAAATGTATTCACTTTGCACCACCTATAGGAAGAAAAGAAGAGGTCTTACATTGTATTCCATACGGTAATAAGCCATGAGACCATCCACATCGACCATTACGGTCCTTTACCATTTTCAGTGCGAAATCATAAAAAGCACATATTCCTGATTGTCGATGGATTCTCTAAGTTCTCCAAATTGTATCCCGTGAAAGTACTAGTACAAAAGGAGTACAGAAATGTTTAGAAGCATATTTTGCAACATACAGCAAGCCTACTCGCATTATTTCAGATAGAGGAAGTTGTTTCACTTCTGAAGAGTTTACGAATTTCTGCTCTGGCGCTAATATACAGCATATTAAGGTAGCCACACACCTCAATCGAACAGCCATGTAGAAAGTATTCACAGAAGATTAACGCCAATGTTAGCTAAAGAAAGCGAGATTGATCCAAGTGAATGGGCAAAACATTTGACAAAGGTAGAATTTGCTTTAAATAACATAGAAAATAAGAGTACAGGATTTTGTCCGAGTCTGTTAGTCTTTGGTATAATTCAGAAGGTAGAGGTAAACATTGAAAAGAATTTTATGGGAGGAGAGGAATTTAGAGGCTGTTAGGAAAAAAGCAAATGATAACATTGTTCGTAGTCAAAATATCAACAAAGAGTACTTCGATAAACGTCACAAGAAGCCCTATTCGTATCAAGTGGGTGACCATATCATGATAAGAAATGTTGTTAAACTCCTGGTCTGAATAAAAAGCTAATTCCGAAGTACGAAGGTCCATTCGAAGTCATAAGAATCCTCCCGATGTTAGATATCTAATTAAAGATTTAGAAAACATGCAAATTTCGAGGATCGCATATGAAGGGGTTGCATCCCCGGAAAACATGAAACCGTACACGACTTTTTAAGTTTCTCGTACTTATCGATATATTCAATAAACGAATCTCTTATGATATTGTAAAAATTATGTACGCTAAAAGTTAATTTTAAATTGTTAAAGTATTTTTACTTATCGTATTGATTTTTTCTGTTATTGATTCTTATTAATTTGTCAATATTATAACTTATATCAAAGAGACATAATCAAATTCGCAATTGTAAGTGTATATGTATATGGACGTAAATCGCGGGCGATTTAAAGGTCAGGATGACCAAGCTGTAAGCGTTTAATTTATACTTGTTATTATTAAAAAAAATAAACAAAATACCGTGTCACCCTGTACGCTTCCACATACACATGCACAATCGTTCTTAATGCAATTCAGCTATCTACTTGCTATAATCCTCTCAACGACGTACAATTATATTCTCAATTATGTAAGTTCTCAATTATTTAAGTTCTCTTTTACATTGTATGCTCTGAATCAGATTATGTTCTCATGTCATACTCATTGCGTTATACAAATATGTTATACGAATGTTATAAAAAGCTGATCGATGTTATTAACGCTCTCTTTTGAATAAACTCTGTCAAGGCGATACGTTCTCGAGTGAGTCTGTATTTTGTTGTTTTTGATATTATGTGACCTTACACAACGTACTTGGATTAGGTGGTATTATAGCCAAGTCACATTCGTCGTCATCGCTATTCTGTAAAATGGCTTAAATAGCTTTTTCGTCAGTCAGAATATCGAATCTGGAAAAAAATAACAATTATTTTACTTACGCATGTTGTCAGTGTACTCTGCCGAGTGCAATGAGATTTATATGCCTATAATTTTATTTCATTTACTGGGAAAAAATGCAAGAGCATGGAATGCAAGGCTATCCCATCCATTTTGAATTTTACAAAATTATATTCACACGGACAGAGATCCGAGGACATGTAAATGAAACTTAACAAGAGGAAGAAATATTAAAGGAAAATAAAATAGCGCATCAAAATGGCTTTTATTAACTTTAAAATTATTTTTTATTTTTTTAATTCATGATTCTTAAAACTATACAAAAATGATTAAATCTATTTCAATATCTAAACAATTCATGTTCGTAAAATCTATCTTACTGACCCTTCGCAGGTGCTCGGCATCTACTACTAATATTGTTTTCTTGCAGTCCATATGGACAATCTTTATTGTTTTTTTTTTCTTTATTTTTTTTTTTAATTTTCTTAAAACTAACTAAATCTACGCTAAACTCTAACCCTAATAAACGTAAACTACCTTACACTATGTCCGTGACATTGTGGACGTGTGTACGAGGGCGCGTGCGTTACTTATATGCTTGACATATATAATCTACACGCCTTTGCACACCTTTTTTTTCTAACTTAACCTAATTAAATCTAAGTAAGTTGGCTGTTGTCCAACAGATCGACTATCCGATCAGGCGCTGGCGAAGGCGGACTCTGATTCTGGTGTAACCACCAAAAGAAGTGCCGCTCCTTTGCACTCTCTCTCCTATCTCCAGCGGGGATCGCTCTACTGATCCGGAGTTGATCCTCGTGTTCCCGAGCGATATCCGATTCATAGTGGAGTCGCCTGTCAACTGTTCGGCGTACAGCGTGGAAGATTATAGGACATCCATTCATGTCCTGAATCAGATTTAACGAATCTAAATAGAGGAAAGCCTCAGGTGGAATAAAGCCGGTGTAGCGCGCCCTCTCATGATACATAAAGTTCGGGTAATAAGCCCCGAAGATCAGACTGTTGGTAGACATCATACTCCTTGCAATGTGTCGTCACGTTAGTGAAATTATAAAATTGTCTACTCTTTTCACGTTAGCCCTGTTGTACAAGACCTCGTTGCGATAGTACTTCTTGTACTCGGATTCAGGTGTCCGATACAACCGGAGACAGGTTCTAAGACACCGTCTCTCGAACACTCTCATCTTTCCATCTGGGAAGGGCTCACGTTGAACCAAAGCGGACAACCATACACCGTGACTGGCCTTATGAGGGCCATGTAGCAGATTACCTTCACCCTGGTATCAAGTTGGCTGATGTAAAACAGCTTACTTGCCAAAGCAAAGGCTTTTCTAGCATTGGTCAAAGCCTTCACTATATGTTTTTTTTTAAATACAGAAAATTATCCAACCAAATGCCGTGACTTTTTATGATTAACGGCTGGCCCAGAGGATCAACAATGCAGAACTCTTCCCAGTTCATATGTAAATCACTTGAAGCCCTGTGCACCGGGGCACGGAAAAGAACAGTTTCACATTTTAGGAAGTTGATAAGCAACTTCCAGTCATAACAAAATCCAACTATTTCATTTGCATCCCTTTACAACAGGGGTTTTTAACTACTACCTTCGGTGCTGATCTGTAAGCCACAAGGTCATCGGCATACCCGAGTCATAACAAAATCCAACTATTTCATTTGCATCCCTTTGCAACAGGGTGTTTTTGACTACTACCTTCGGTCCTGATCTGTAAGCCACAAGGTCATCGGTATACGCGATTAGGTGCGGCATAGACCTAAGAAGATCTGCAGTAAATATAGAAAACAATAATGGGGATCCTACAGCCCCCCTGTTGTAGACCGTTTTCTATACTAAATAATCTACTTGACGTTAGGCCGCCACATTTCACGACCTACTTCCTACTTGTTATCATATCATAAATCACTTACAGCAATGGTTTATTTAGTTATTAAGTCTGACCAACTTAATTAAAAGGCCTTCTAACCAGACGGTATTTTTCCTTTTTCCAAGTCGAACAGACAGGCGCCCGTACACTGCTTTTTATCCATATTCCATTGTATGTCGGAAACCAACCTTGCAGCAGCATGCGCTGTCGATTGCCCTGCCCTAAATCTAAACTGGTTATCCGGTAGAATATTATTGTTCTCGACCCATGTCTGCAGAGCTCGAATGACAATCTTTTCAAATGCCTTGCTGATGCAAGGAAGTGGACTTATCGACCGAAGATTAGACGGAATGCATTTGTCATTATCTCAATCAATAGACGCCTAAACACAAGACATTCCGCTAGATTTAGAAAGGAGTTAGTGAAGGAAAACAATTCAACTACAATGCTAACTGACTCAAACCGAGTTGTCCATAAGGTTAACATAAAAATAAAATATCTCCGTTTAGGATCCTGACATCTTCGAACTTGACGGATGTTCAGATACTGGATTACACAAATTCCAAACTGGTAACTCTGAGTTCAGGAACCTCTAAGTTGCAGACTGGAGTACTTAAAATCGTACACGCAATAAACGTAACAAAGTATCAGAACATGCTGGATGAAATAGATTTAAAAACGAAAAACGATGTAAGTTACGTTTCCTCATTCCTATCTTTCCAAATTTCCAAAATCCGTGATCGACTCATCCGTATGAAACCAGTAATGAGAAAGACAAGAGCATTAAATTTTATATTGTCGGCATATCGGGCCAACACGACTTTAAAATTTTAAATTATAAAACTCAAAATTTGTTAAAAAATAATAATTAACGGAATGTAATCAATAAACTAACTTCAGGCAGACTAAATAACATTACCGAGTTAGCACATACCATATCTAAGACATTAAGATTAAATATGGATATGAAAAACCAATATTATATTAGAAAACTAAGAAGATGTAACGAATAATGAGAAAGCCTTACAATGGGCAAAACTGGGAATCGTAAATTCATTTATACTTTCAAACTGAGAAACAAATTTAGTTAAGTTACTATTTGAAAGAAAAACAATGTACTGTATCTTAATATTGATGAGACATTGGAATTCTCTACTGTTAAAATAGCATGCAATCAATGATGTCAAACGCTAGTTATAAGACCATTTTGAAAAAGGAAGTTATGTAGCTAAAATAAACTTTTATAATATATCTAAATGTGAAGACAAGTATTACGGAATAGATAGTAAATGTAAACATTTTAACGACTTAACCATTAGTAAAGAAATGGAAATTGCAGACTTAAGTAACTCTGATTGTGTAACAAGCCTCTTGCAAAAGTAACGAGACTAGCTGCACGAACATCAATAATCTACATCGCCCAAGAGTGGATGAAACGCTCCCAGGGTCTATACTGCTCAACCAGTTCAACGGATCAATTTTGCTGGATAACAATACCGTAAATTTAACAGGCACTTTTATTATCCAATACTACAACATCACCATTGTCACAAACAAAAAAACATTCACCTCTAGTGAAGTACTTAGCTCGAAAGCTTATGGAGGGAGGAGTTAACACCGTGAATGTTTCTACTCCAGATTTCAAAAGATGAACAAACAACGGTTTCAGATGACACCTCATCCGTTCCCAGCACACACAATCGCTGACAAAGCGTCTGGACCGTACGACACTAGTGCATTCCATCAAGTGCAGCGCGGTTATCTGAAGACACCTGTGTTAAACATTGCACGCCTCTACTATGCAAGATAGTATTTAAGGTAGGCTTAAGAAAATTGTAATTTATTCTTTTTGAAATTGTGACTCTGCGCAAATAGAGTCAGAAAAAATAAAATTTACTTTTAAAGAAACTGAATAAATGAAATGTTAATTTATATAAACATTATGAATAATTAATAATTGTTATGAAAGAATTTAATTCAACACAAGTATATATATCTATATATATTGTTGCTGACTAATCATCGTCTGGACATCTATCATCTTGAATCAACTGCTGAGTGCCATTTTTATCGTACAATCGTTTGCAACAAGAAGAAACCTGCCAGAAAGTGGACTGTAGTTAGTTATGTGTGATGGAAATACATATATACATACTGCCATAAAGTCTCAATCTGCGGCAAAGCAAATGTCCAGCATTTTGTCCCAATCGGAGAAAGACGTACCAAACTTCTTCAAAAAAAGGACCGTCGTCTAGAACATTGAATTATATGTCGGGAAGATCGTCGTCATTGGAAACGACAAGGGCAAAGGCCGAAAGTACGTATGATGTGTATATGAACGGGCTTGCAGACGGTGATGAGGACAAACGCTCTGAAGTGGAAGGTGTCTTTGAGCAAATCCGCGAGGTACACTTTGAGCACAGAGAAAATTTGCTCGACGCAATGGACGCGATTCAGGCAGCTGTCACAAAGAGCGTAAAAACCGTATCATATAAGCTAAATACATTTCACAATTCTGATGTACCCTTTAAGAGTATTCCGGTTCCTGTGTTTTCGGGCAGTTACGAGTCGTGGCGAAGTTATCGTGATCTGTTCGTAGCTTTAGTTCATCACAACACGTCTTTGTCGGAGATACGGAAACTGCATTGTTTAAAAACAAGTGCGTCAGGTGAAGCTGAACAGATTTTTAGCACTCTTATCAATAACAAAGGGGAATTATAAGATTGTGTGGGTTATTCTCGAGGGCAGTTACGATCATCACCGGTTCCAGGTGAACACGCAGTTAAAATGCTTCTTAATCAGCAGTTTATCAGCCAAGAACGATCTGCCTCAATTAAAGAACTGTTAGATCGAACCACAGAAATAGCCCACAGTCTGAAAAGTTTGGAAATGCCTGTTGAACACTGGGATGTGATCTTAGTCTTCGTGTTGCTGAAAAAATTGTCGTCCAAAACACAGCAGCTATGGGAGGAAAAAATCGGTGTCAAGGAGAAAAGCAAGGAACTACCAACATGTGCCGAATTCGCTAGTCTTCTGGAAACGAGATTCCGTACACTGGAGGCAGTCAACTACCAGCAGGCACGACCAGTATCAATATCATCAAAGAAGGCAACACAAAGGAATTCATTCCTTGCTCAGCCGAGCACCACAAAGTACGTCTGCAGGATTTGCAACAACGGGCAATACGCCTTAAGTAAATGCAACAATTTCCGTAACATGAGTATTACAGAAAAAGTAAGAATTGCTCACAAGGCATATGCCTGAATTGTTTAGCGTACAGTCATGTGCCACAAAATTGTAATAGTGAAAGTAGATGTTTTTATTGTAAGCAACCGCATCATTCCTTGTTGTACAATGACCTAATTTCACAAATAAATACAAATTAATTCATTCAAATACTAGTAATAGCAGTCAAACACATCATCCATACCCAAGCAATACTAACACATTCAGAGGTACAACAACACACCTAACTCAATCATCCGAAACCACAGCAGTCCGTACAGCAACTGAAGAACAACCATCTACTCCGGGCCTTACTCTATTCAGATTCTGAGGCATCATTCATCACTGAAGTTTGTGAAGGTGTCCAGGTTAGGGTTGGTCAACAGTGGCACTTGCAGAAGTGATGTTACCATTGATCACTGAAGTTTGTGGAGGTGTCCAGGTTAGGGTTGGTCAACAGTGGCACATGCAGAAGAGATGAGACCATCACTTCATGCTCATCATCTTTAAAGCCACCGCACAGGCACCGCGATCCATTAAAACATTCATGCAGACACAGAATATTGGTATGCGACTCCGGCGATTCTGGTATTAAAGAAATTCCTTTCAACGTCTACGAAACCAGGGAGGATACGGCATTCGAAGATCACTACGGAAAAACCGTGAAACACACTGCAGACGGACGCTACCAAGTCATATTGCTATTCAAAGAAGATACCCTTCCTGTCCTTGGCAGGCAATGGAAGGAGCCCTCCAACCTTTCAAATCATTGGAGCGACGATAAGCAGCGAACCACCAACTTCACAAACAATATTCCGTTTGCATCGGCTTGGTCACATGAGTGAGGTTCAAAAAGATGTAAGCAGCACCGACCACACTACTTTCATCCCCATCATTCTGTCATGAAATAGACCAGCTCCACAACTAAGCCGAGAGCAGTCTTCGACGCGTCATACAAGACATCTGATGGATCGTGATTTAATAATCACTTGATGACTGGACCAACACTCCAAGGCAACATCGCGAAAGTGACTCCATGCTGGAGACTATACCGGTTCTCCTTTTCAGGGGACGTAGAGAAAATGTATTGGCAGATATGGGTAACGGAGTTGGATTCGAACTACCAACTAATATTTTGGCGAAGGACCCCAACAGAAAAATTAAAGGTATTCCCCTTAAAAACGGTAACATTGGTAACCGAGTGCTTGAGCACCTTACCTGGCAATGTGGACGTTAATGAAGATATCAAATGCGGCAAAACCTCAACACCTATGGGACGCTAAGATGATTCGGGCAGAAAAGTATGTCGACGATTTATTCTCAGTGCCAGAAACCGTGGAAGAATCTAGAATCAAGCGAAATGTGGTCAACACTAGCAAGGGCTGGTTTCAACTTGAGGAAATGGACTACAAACACTAAACAGCTTCCTACCGACATACCGCTACACCATCGAGAATCATCATCAGCGGTCCCTACGCATGATCCAGATCAAGTTAAGACGCTGGCACTTCATTGGCTTCTTGATGCTAACCAGTTATGTTTCAAGTACGCGATTCCAGACAACCTACAGACAAAAAATTCTGCATCTTGTCGACAATTACCCGCTTCTTTGACCCCATGGGATGGATTGCTCTATGCATTATTGTCGCAATCAAGATTATACGGATGAACTGGAACAGCAAAACAGCTCCAGTACAGCCGGATTCTCGCTCCGGCTTCTAGGTATGGAAGCATGTCCCCACAAAAATACAATCCAGCGGACTTAGTTTCCAGAGACATGCTACCATCAGTCCTTGCAAATGAGCATCAATGGTGAAACGGACCTGAATTTCTGCAGTTGTCCCGATTCACCACCACAACCGACACACTTTGATATAGAAAAAGGAAAGAAAACAATTCAAGTTCACTGTTCAGAAGTAAATCCAAATTCAGTTACTCACCTGATGCACCGAACGTCAAACTGAGCCAGGCTCATCCGTGTAAAAGCATGGTGTAAGCGTTTCGCCAACAACACAAGATCAAGAAATCGCATCAAAGGACCGGTAACAGCAATCGAGCTCAGCAAGGTAAACATGTTGTGCTCAAAAGGAGATTTTCACGGAAGGCGAAAAATCCAAAGGAATGGAAGCCCTGAATCCATTCATCAACTGGAAAGGAATTCTTCTCGTCGGGGGAAGGTTAAAGCGGTCAAGCGAACATGCCGTATAACCGCATAACAATATCAAGACTATTTTCTCACACAGGTGTTGATTATGCAGAGCCTATTAGCATAAAAGCATGGAAAGGTCGCGGAGGTAATCGCAACAAACCTTACATGACATTATTTGTATGCCTAGCGGCCTAAGCGATACATTTGGAAGCGGTCACTGACCTCACCATCCAAGGTTTTTGAGCAGCGTTTTGACGTTTTACGGCGAGAAGAGGAATATGCGGACAAATATTCAGCGACTGCGGGACGAACTTTATTTTAGCCGAGGCGGAGTTACGACGTCTATTGAATAGCGCGGTTCACGAATGGAAGGAAATCGCGGGAAGGTTAGCTAGAAGGTACTACCTGGAACTTTATCTCTCTGCTTCCAGTACCATTCAAAGCGGACACTCGGCAATTCAACACGCTTCTGACCCAACTGCAAGCGTGTCTCAATCCGAGACCTCTGTGTCCATTTACCGACAACCCCGACGACTTTGCACCATTAACACCAGCATACTTCCTAATCGGAACCACTTTTCAATGTCCGAGAGCCAGTCATGTACATAGGCAATCAAGGACATATCGACTGATGGAAGGTCTTCCATGTCATCTAGTCCAGAAACATCTACAAAGCTTCTGGAAACAGTGGCAAGGAGAGTAACTCACCCGATGCCAACAACATCTCAAGGGCCTGAACGAACGACCACAGTTGCAAGAAGGCGATCTTGTCCTGACACACAATCTGGTAGAAAACATCATCATCATCATCATCATTCTCGCGAGGGTAAATCAGGCACGGGAGATCTCCAGGCAACTCGATCCTCAGCCATCGACTCTAACTCAACAGGGGTTATGCCCAAGCTTAACCAGGCGAGCTTATGGATTTGATCCAACCATCTCATCCTGGGTCTGTCAAGTGGTCGTCTACTTGATGGAATCGCTTTCAAGGCCCGCCTCGGAAGTCGTTATGGTGGGGACATACGTGCTACGTTCCGTTCGGAGAAGCAGCTGTTCAACGTTGAGTTCCTCTCGAGCTGTAGTGTTTCTTACCCTATCCCGGCGAGTTATTCCCACAACAGCACGAAGAAATCTCATCTCAGCAGCTTGTATTCGTGATCTTTTCTTTCGGTCATTACGCAAATTTCGAGCCCATAGGAGAGTTTTAACAAATACTGAGTTGAAAACAGCTAACTTGGCTATCACACTAAGCTCGGCCTTCCTGATTACAGATCTCCTAAGCTGCGTCAAAACTAGCCCAGCTTGACCAATCCTACAGGAAATTCAGTATTACTCCTCCCATCACTCGTGAAGAAGACCCCGGGATACTTAAACTTCTCCACCTACTTCAATGGGACTCCACTTACATGTAGAGTCGTCTATTTGCCCATCCCTCTGATCTGTCCACGTTAACCTCATCCCAGAATCAGCACGTACGGCCACAAGCCTATCGAGTGCGCGCTG
This sequence comes from Eristalis intricaria, assembly GCA_964034865.1. Classification (NCBI taxonomy): domain Eukaryota; kingdom Metazoa; phylum Arthropoda; class Insecta; order Diptera; family Syrphidae; genus Eristalis; species Eristalis intricaria. The sequence continues at coordinate 60,145,742 of OZ035873.1, read as the reverse complement.
GAGTTCCGTCTGGGAAGATGTAAGAATAATTAAGTCATCCGCAAAAAGAAGATGACTTACCTTCAACTCTCCCAATGTGAAACATTCCTCGCCTCGGCTCCGCTGCGACACATAAACAATGAAAAGGAGTGGTAACAATACGCAACCTTGGCGAAGTCCAACGCCCACGGTGACAGGTTTTGATTAAGCTCCGTTAACCCGAACACAGCTGCTACAGTTTGTGTAAAGAGATTGAATGGCCCTCAAAAGAGGACCCTCAAACCCATACTCTGCAGAACACTCCAGAGTTTACCTCGAGAAACTCGGTCATATGCCTTTTCCAAATCTACAAAACAGCTGTAGATGGGTTGATGGGTGGAAAGTCGCACTGTTCATCCCCCATCTTTGACTCGACCAAAGCTCTAGAACGCGCTTCCAAAACCTTAGCGTAGACTTTTCCGGGAAGGCTTAAGAGGGATATGCCCCTGTTGTTGGAGCAGTCTCTTTTGTCCTCCTTCTTAAAAAGAGGGACAATCACCACAGTTTGCCAATCGGCAGGTGTCTTACCGCGTGCCCAGGCCACCTTAATGACACTAGAGACCTATAAAACTCCCTCTTCACCCATTGCTTTAAGCATTACAGGCCGTTTTCATCCACACCGTTGGATTTGCCAACTTTAAGCGAATCGATCGCCAACATACAGAGCGAAATCAACACCATTTGAAATGCGTCGTAAAAACATACCACAACCGTCAACACTAAAATTTCACTCAATAAAACATTTGTAAATAACCCTAACAATACAAACATATACAACGTCACATACTTCCCCAGAAACAGAAAAAAACAACAAATCAGTTGATATAAACAGTTAAGATACAGTCCACTCACAAGAACTTACTTTGCAAGAAAAACACAAAACAACTTACTCCGTTCGTATGAATAACTCTCATTTCAGGTGAGTCAATCATAATTGTGTGATTATACACACACATACGAGCAAACATGTACCCAAACAATTTCAGAAATTAAACGAACCTTAATAATAGTAATATTGTAATAATAATAACAAACAATACGTACACTATAATCAACACTGAATTGCAATATAATACTATTATACTAGATTTAAACCACAAATTTTACACAAACTCTCGGTACAATGCGCGCACAGATTACGAATCAGCCAAATGGCTTATGTTTTTCGATTCTTCAAATATGAGAACCTAGAAAGCAAAAATTTTGTTGTTTTTGGATCATCCGTTTGGCTGTACCGTTAGCTCAAAGTTGGGACTTTGAAAATTACAAAAATTGACGTATTTTTTAAGCAAATTTGATGTGCCATATTTCCTAAAATTATGTACATTATAACCTAAAGTAAGTTTTTTTTCAAAAGGTCATACATCTTGCTTTCAAACTGCGTTTTCAGTTTTTTCATATTGCTTACCAATTTTTTAAACCAGGCTTTTAAGTAAAGGCACATTTTGAGAGGGGCATTTCAATGTTTGATGGACTATAACAAAAATGCTCCAAGAGGAAACTTTTGAAAGTATTGTCTATCGATGCTGAAAAAACTAGAGACCACTTTTGACCACTTTGGGAGTACGAGGTGTTTAAATGGAGCAATGTCGTGCATTTTTCGGCATTTTCAAACGATTTCCCTTGCAATGCATGTATTGTGCATACGCTATGCGAGATGCCGAGAATGTTTTTATTATTGTGAATTAAAATTCTTTGGGTCATAAAATTGTTATAATTATGAAACTAATTGCTTTTATCTTGTTTTGTTTGTGGTGTCATAAATGCATGTCGCAATGGGGCAAAAAAGGGGGGTAATTAGAGCGTTATTAGCGAATATCTATTTCTGACTTTGAGGCATCGGGAATTAGTTAATGATTCCAAAACTATTGAGGATTTCAATTAGGAAGATGACATTTTGCTTTATATAGATATCGAAAATACTTTAAAAACTGCAGTTGCATTCAGCAGAAGTTCATACAAAAAATGGGTATTAAAGTAGATATAATAAAGCAAGGATTTGGCACAACAAACGATGGGAACACATCTAAAAGATTTTTGTTAGACCCAGTATCAACGGCAGGAATAACGGAAATAGATGTGCAACTCATAAACAGATTCAATGTTATCCTGGAGACAAAATGCAGCAATTTTTCGATTGACTTCGACAAGTTTGGGGACAGAAAACCGCTACAATGGCTACAAATTTATATCCCTGGTATTATATGCCAGCAAATGTGCATAAAATTCTGTTCCACGGAGCTGAAATAATATAATCAGCAGGCTTGCCCATCGGATCATTGTCAGAGGAGGCCCAGGAAAGTCGGAATAAAGACTATAGGTACTATCGCATTAATAATAGTAGAAAATTTTCTCGTTCGGCAACAAATGAAGATGTTATTCATCAAATATTTGTATCATCTGATCCCTGGATTGCGTATTTAAGGCCTGAACCAAAAACAAAAGATTCGCTGCCACTTAGTACTGAAGCGCAAGCCTTATTATACCTCCTGACTTTGGGCATACTTTAATGAAAACATTTAACATTTCTAATCATTCAATCAAAAAGTTATCAACCGGTATAAAAATCTTACGTGAAACAATCATATGAATCATATGATTCTGTCATTCGTTCTCTTACAGAAAAGAATTGTCAGTTTTACCCATGGTGCGAAAAACGAAAAAGCTTTCAAAGTTATGTTGTTTGGTCTGGACAATATCGAAGTGGAATTTTTAAGTGTCTGAAGTGTATTTAAGTTAAAAAAGTCACGAAGAACTTCGAAACATATAGTGATACTTTTTACATAATTTCACTAGAAAATGGTTCAATAAAACTTAATGAACTGAAAAAGTGCTACCGATCAATTCTCCATACTCAAGTTAACCGGAGCTTTCAACGTAAGTTAAATGGTAAACTGACACAGTGCTTTAATTGTCAGATGTTCGTGCATGGAGAACGTCATTGCCACATAAAAACTTTTTGTGGAATTTGTGCAGACACGCACAAGACCATTGAGTGCAAGAATAATACCACACTCAAATGTGCCAACTGTAATGGAGATCATAAAGCTAATGATGCCACTTGCTTAAGCAGAGCGAACTACCTAGAGCTTAAGAGCAACATGCACAATCGAAAAAACCAATCTCGCCAACAAGCGAAAAAAGCTTTTTTTTTCAGTGCAAGCTCCTTCATCTTCTGGACCGGTGCATAATATGCATTTGAATTTGTCATCAATGACTGATTTCCCCACTCTTCCCCACCGGCGACAATCGATCGAGAGAAGAACTTTTCAACCAGATGCCAGCAGCAGCTTACAACCACCAAACACATCATGTGGGACTGATACTCCCCAAACAAGAGGTTTGAGCGGCAGCAACAACAATCTTTTCGGTATGGAAGAATTAAATAGTTTAGTATAGTGCTATCAACATATAAATCAAAGTCTGATCTGTTTCAAGTAATTGCACAGTTAGCAATAAAATTTCTGTATTCTAATGATGACAAGTAATAAGATAGATAGTAATGTAAATATTATAACATGGAATGCTAGGGGAATTCGGCACAAATGCGTGCAGTTCATTAACTTTTTGAATGCAAAAAACATTCATATAGCTTTAATAACTGAAACTCGGCTTAATCAAGATTATCTTTTGTCTACACCGAACTATAAATGTTACAGAGTTGATAGATCTGTTGGAATTGATGGTGGCATAGCTATTTTCGTAAGAACATCAGTTCAACACTCGCTTTTACCAATTATTAAAACACAGTTGGTACAAAACTTATGTATTGAGGTGAAACTAAATAACCAAAAGACAAATAAAGTCTTCTGTGTTTACGTCCCTGGTAGCACGGTTGCTTAATAAGATTATCCTGAGAAGCGATTTGCGAAAAATGTTCTCTATGAATAACGATTATCCAATTGGTGGTGATCTAAGACACAATCTGTAGACACAAGGATTGGGGTTGTTTGCGATCCAATGCCTGGTGTAATTGCTTATCAAATCTTTCTGCTGTGTTACCGATATCCCTTTTGTTTCTGTGTAGTCCAACTTATGTACATGCTGGTTCACGTGGTCGTCCGTCTGTGCTAGATATCTTTGTTACAAACTGTCCTAATTATGTGACTCAACCTATCACATTTAACGAATTGTATTCGGATCATAATATTCTGCAAGCTTCTTTGGTCTGGAGTAGAGCATGTTCGATATATCCAAGATCTGAAAAAGCTAATTGAACTTATTATAGATCTAGAATAAACCAAATGCTTAGGTATTTTGATACTTATCTAGATCTTATAACATGCAAACAGGAGGTTGACTCTCTCGTGGACGATTTCACAACACATATCCTTGATGCAGCTGATGAAAGCAAGACTAGCTAAGAAGAACTTTTCTTTAAGGCTTCCAGCACATATATTAAATCTCATAAGGATAAAAAACATGTGCAGAAGGAATTTGCAGAGGTACAGTATAGAAGTATTCAGGAATGAAGTGAAGTACTTCAGTAAATTTTTAAAAGAAGAAACCGCGTTCTTGCGAAATGAATCCTGGAACAAACAACGTAAAAATTTAGACATTAACGCGAAGCCTATGTGGAACGTAGTTAAAATAGTTCGAAACAAAAGTAGACGTATACCATGCCTCAGGAACAAACCAAATATCTTCTTTACAGACATCGAGAAAGCAAATGTTCCTGCTCACACTTTCGAGCGTAATCATAGTACATCACAAAATTGGAGTGATATGCATACGGTTTCATTGGTAGACAGCACTGTTCAAACGCTCAGATCCTTAGAAATAGATTTACCGGTAGATGCCTATGTATGGGCGCATGGACCTGTGCATCCAGGGCAAAGTTGTTGACTGCTCTTGCTAATGGATGAAGCGGCCCCCTTGTCCAGGGGTTTAAGCCAGGACCCGGTCCTCCAGGTTCGGGGGTTGCGCGTGGGGTTAACTTCTCCACCGTGTAAAACACCAACAGTTCAGAAACAACGAGATGCCTCGGATATGGATGACCCTACCGCTGACGACCATGGACAACGAAATAAGGATTTCGGTTCTGCACGTGGAATGTGAGGTCCCTGAACAGACCACGTGCAGCCGATGAACTTGCGGAAGGCCTCAAAGCTTATAAGGCAGATATCACCGCCAATTAGGATGTGCGGTGGGATTTGCCGGGCAAAAAGAGGATGAAAAACTGCGATATTTACTTCGGCGATTGCTACAAAGAGCGAAGGCAGCGCTTATTCGGATGCGGGTTTGTTGTTCGAGGCAGACTTAGGCAAGAAGTCTTAAGCTTAAGTAAACACATGACGGTCTCCTGATCAATCAACCGTCAACCAGATTGATCACATTGCGATCGACGTCAGACACTCCTCCAGCATTCTCGATGTCCGAACATTCCGATGAGCCAACATCGACTCGGATCATTTCCTTGTTGTATCCAAAGTAAGAAGACGGATATCGATAGGACAACGGAGTAGAGCAAGACCAACGCAATTTGACGTCGGCAAGCTACAATCGCAATTAACCGCTAGCAACTTTGCCGATCGAGTCTCCCTAAAGCTCTCAGACAGTTCAACCTTGCCAGGCGAAGCAATCGACCAACAATGGAACCGTTGTCAAAAAGCCATCAGAGAAGCTGCATCTGATGTGCTGGGTTTTAAAACGCCGCCCCAAAAAAAAGCAAGCAGCATACAAGGCGACGCTGGACAGAAGGACGAGAGCGGTTCGTGAGCTCTAGGAACTAAAAAGAAGGGAAGAGTACCGGCTTCTCAAAAAGAAAAAGAAAGAGCATGAGAAGCGCGCGGTCGAGGAAATGGAGAGGTGTTACGGCAGAAATGACGTCCGAAAGTTCTAACAACGGGTAAAACCACTATCCAATGGATACAAAATTCGGACAAAAGCCTGTCGTGACGCAGAGGGACAACTCGTAGTAGATTCGCAGTCGATACTGAGAATCTGGAAGGATAATTTCCGTAGACTGTTAAACGGCGAAGAAGACTCCAAGACCGCTGTCAGGCAGAATGTTCCACTCAACGCAATTAACGATGATCGACAAGAATTCCGTCCCCCCGACCTAGACGAAGTCAAGATAGCGATATCGAGACTAAAGTCGAATAAAGCTGCTGGTGCAGACGGACTGTGTGCGGAATTGTTTAAGGCAGCTGGAAATGAGCTGGTAAGGTTCATGCACTAACTCATCTGTAAGATATAGTCGAAGGAAAGCGTGCCCGACGAGTGGAATCTCAGTATCGTTTGCGCGATCCACAAAAAAGGAGACCCCCATGACTCCACCAACTATAGAGGGATAAGTCTCCCTAACATCGCCTATAAGATCCTCTCTGCCGTTTTGTGTGAGCGCCTGAAACCATTCGTCAACAATCTGATAGGTCCTTATCAGTGCGGTTTCAGGCCGGGAAAGTCCACAATCGACCAGATTTTCACACTACGGCAGATCCTGGAAGAAGCCCAAGAAATGCAGATCGACACCCACCACCTATTCGTCGATTTCAAGGCCACATATGACAGCGTGCATAGGGACGAGCTATACAACGCCATGTCTAGTTTTGACATTCCTGCCAAACTCGTTAGGTTGTGCAGGATGAAGATGGAGAACTCTCGCTGCTCCATCAAGGTCGGTAACGAACTCACCGAGACCTTCAATGTCAAAAAAGGTCTTAGACAAGGCGACGCGCTGTCATGTGATTTCTTTAGCATCATCCTGGAAAAAAGAAGACTTACACGCCAACACTAGAGGCACGATCTTCCAGAAGTCAGTACATTTGCTAGCATACCCTAGTGATATTGACGTGAGTGGCAGAACACAGCGAGCCGTCAATGAAGTGTTTGCTGGTATTGAAGCGTTTTCGGCCAAAATGGGTTTAGCGGTGAACGAGAGCAAAACGAATTATATGCTGCCATCGAGACAGGACGCAGAACATCGACGACTTGGCCAGAACGTCACCATTGGCAGCTATAACTTCGAGGTAGTGAAGTAGACTTCGTCTACCTCGGCTCGCAAGTGAACAGTACGAAGAACACCAGTACCGAGATTAAACGCTGAATTACTCTTGCCAATCTCTGTTTCTTTGGGCTCAAGCGGCAATTGAGTAGAAGAGTCCTCTCTCGAAGGACTAGGCTGATGAAGAAGCATTTGGTCTTTTCGAGAGAACGAGTTCGGGTTCAATCTTTGGTCCTGTCCGCGTTGATGGTTATTGCAGAAGCGGCATGAGCCTAGTCAGGCGTCTACGGATTCAACGCCTAAGATGGCTGGGCCATGTAGAGCGCATGGACAACACTGCTCCAGCCCGAAGAGTCTTCGACTCCGAAACAGTGGGACAACGCAATAGAGGACGCAAACGGTGCCGATGGCGCACCCAGTTGGACAAGGACCTCAATCAACTTGGTGTGCGCAGTTGGACACAGCTGGCTCAAGATCGTGCGGCAGGAGAGGCTTAATGGTTGTGGTCAAGGTCCACCCCGGACTGTAGCGCCATCAAAAGAAGAAGAAGCCTATGTATGTGAAGATCATATCGAGTTCCACATACAAATTTAGTAACTAGAAAATCTGGAGGGCTAGATCGAATAAGAAATGTCTACATCAGGGAGCTACCTAAAATCGGTGACAAAATGTTGACTTATGTCATGAACGCCTGTATAAAATTGCAGCATTTTCCACTTAAGTGGAAGCTTGCAAAAGTGACACGGATATTAAAAGCGGGCAAGCCCTCAGATGATCCAAATAATTATCGACCAATCAGTCTACTTAGTAATTTGAGCAAAATTTATGAGAGGATCAAAAAAAAAAATCATTAAATTTACTGAAGATAACCAGATTCTTTCCGATGAACAATTTGGGCTTAGGCGCTTCCATAACACTTCCCATCAAGTAATGAGGATTTGCAATCATGTAAGAAGTAATCGGTTAGTAGGGAAATCAACTGGCATGATCTTAGTCGATATAGAAAAGGCTTTTGACTCAGTTTGGCATAATGGTTTGATCTTCAAAGTTACCTCAATTTCCCACCTTGTCTGTGCAATATAGTTCTGAGTTTTCTGTCTGATCGATGTTTTGAAGTGCATGTCAACAGTGTTGTGTCTAATTTAATACAATACAAGTCAGGAGTACCTCAAGCCTTACAACCTGTACACGTCCGATTTTCCTGAATTACCAGGGTGCGAAGCAGATATTTTTGCTTATGATACGGCTGTATTTCCATCTCATGGGCTTGCTCTTAATATTGAGAACAATCTAAAGTACCTCACTAAATGGAATATAAGGCTAAGTCTCGAAAAATTGCAAGCGATCTTTTTTACACGAAAAAGAAAAGCTTCCTTTCTTCCTTCTTCTAGCCTACAGGTAAATGGAGTCAATATGGAGTTAAAAAATTCCGTTAAATACTTCGGTAAACTGACATTCCAGGAACATATCAGACATATTGTTAACGAAAATCTTTATCGCTACCAAATAATATAATAATATTGAAAGTAATTTTTCACTTCCAGTATGGGAAAAATCAGCAAAATGTCACCTAAAAAAACTGCAAGTAGCATAAAACAAAGTTCTACTTAAGTTTAGCCTAGCGTGCGATTATCCGACTTCTCACCTTCACAAAAAAAGCGGGTGTTGAACTGATTTCTTCGAAAATAGAAAAGCAAACAAATAAGTTTCTCAATTCCTGCGCTTTTGCCGACAATCGCCTTGTCAATGCCCTATTTGAAACAAATAGCAACTAAGGCTATCTAAACTATTATTTATGTACTTATTTGCTCGTATATTTATTTTATTTATTTATTTAAAATTTACTTATCTATACTTCTTGTTAGTTTGTTTATATGTATAAATATTTAACTATCTTTATTTACTTATTTATTTATTTATGTATTCATTTATTATCTATTTACTTATTTATCTTTTTACATTTTCGTTCATATTGTGTTTTGTTTTTTTAATATTTTTTTATGTATCTCTTTATTTGGTTATTTTGATGGTATTATATAAAATATATTGTGTCTATACCTTTGCAATAATTTTTCAGAAGAAAGATATAAATGTATCAAATCTCCGTATCTTATACTGTGCGATTACTAAGTCACGTACAAATTTTAATACGAAATAAAGAAATCTATCTCTCTATCTAATATAAGTTATATTGTAAGATCGAATCTTAAAGACAGTTCTAAAAAATGTTACTTAATGGATACTGTAATTCATTTACGAATAAAAACCTGTACAGAGTACACTGGAAATGATTTTATAGGCGACATAATATCTATATCTGTAGTTTTTGCAAAAGTTTTTTTGCCCTTTTGTGGATGGGACATACGAAGCTGATATTTCATTTCATTAGTGTTTGTTTTCTACCAGAACATCGCCATTGGGCTTTATAAGATCTTATGACAAGACATAAAAGTTTTGTCTGATAATAATGACTGTGCCGACTTCTTCAATCCTAGCTGTTGGAAGTGGTGCTACGATACATCCACTATTCCCATGGGTGGCTTTCCGATAGACTGCACCCATCTTTTGTTTTATCTTATGAAAGTCCCCTATTTTTTTGTCCCTAGGCTCATGGCAATCTTTGAGCTAACAGATTGCAGATTGAAATAAGCGTGGAAGCTACATCTCTATCGATCTTCTTCTCGACATGCTCTTGCTTTTCGAATTTTTTCCGGCTTATACCCTAGCTAAAGTAATAGGGTTATACATTCACACTCACTATAATTCATTTTAATTAGGTTAGACAAATGTGTATATTTCTATCTATATAAAATGTTGAAATAATACACCTAACATTCCTTTGGCATATTTACAGAGAATACGGGACCAAAAATCTCATCAAAGACAAATTCTATAGCATCCGGTGGAATCAGTTTTTGTGGTGGACCACTTTCTTCCAATACCATTAGTGTTTCATCACACATTAACAATGATGTCATACAACAATTGAATACATCTTCCTATACTGGTATTACTCCAGTTGAGAAAACAGTGACCGGTGGCTCTGGAACAAATGTTACCTCCTTATCACCTAATATTTATTCGCTCAAAAATGTACCATTGGTAAATAAGGTGAGTATGACCAAAATATGAATAACGTTTATTATTACCTAACATTGGCATTCGATATGCTACGTGTAAAAAAATACTGTATCTGTATATAAACGCAATCAATTTAATCCTTTTTGTATTTGAAAAGCGAGGAACAATTCAGCTGTACAATTTGCAGAGTACAACAATGCCCATCTTATCACTATACAATTCACATCAGGCCGCTTCGAGTGGATGCTTAGGTTTAAGTGGTATATCAGTTAATTCGTATGTGCATCCGAACATCACTAATTTTAAGGATACAAATTCAATTTCTGGCAATGGACTTACTACAGCAACAGCTACCACAGGATCCTCTATATATGGGACGTCAGCTGTAATACCAGGTTTAACTAACACATATTCCCCTCCATTAATGGAATCAGTACCCACGTCGTTTCCATATTCTGGCACAATTCGTAATTCAAAACCAAAACTTGTAGATGATGGAGACTATACGATTATGCGATATACCAATCGCGGTTCACCTTGCTCACCACTACCAGCGACATGGGGATTTGATGACTACGGTGAAAACTTTAACGTTAATTTATTGCATTTGCAGCGAGGAATTGGATCTTCATTAGAAATGGAAAGTACGATATACTCTTATTATAGACGATAAGTTCTAACTATTTAAATCAAAACCGAAGCAAGAAGTCATCTTTTAAATGGCACCGCTGAGCCCCAGGTGGATATGTTGGATATACCAGGAAAAGGACGGTGCTGCGTTTTTATTGCACGGTTCCCTTACGACCCGTCCGAGTGAGTTGAATTTCAAACTACATTGCAGATTAAGCTATAATACCGTGTCTAGGGAAGCTGAGGGTGAGTTATCATTAAGTTCGGGCGATTACTTACTTGTTTGGACAGGTGGTGATCCTCAAAGTGGCTATTTGGATGCCGAATTGCTCGATGGTCGGAGGGGCTTAGTCCCAGCATCATTTGTCCAACGATTAGTTGGTAAATAGATATAGATTCATTATTCAGACCTATAATAATTTATATATGTAACATTTAGGTGACGATCTACTAGAATTCCATCAAGCAGTTCTCTCGACCTTAAGAGATGCAGAGGATTGTTCAATACAGTGTGATGCTACAATAATGCCATCATTACCAGCCAATAATCCTTTACTGATGCACACACAAGAGGACTTGTCTCGTTTAGGTGAATCACAAACAGAAATTGAGAACGAAAGTGATATCGATGACATGGGTGAGTAAAATAAATTGTCTTGCAGATAGTGGTACAATTTAAATATATTAAAGTAACATATTTTTTCGCATGGAAACAAGTTAAAAGAAATATTACTGAACTATACTCGGTTGAATCATGCCTTAGTCACATCTTGTCCCATCAGCAAAGTTAGAGGGAAACCAAAAAAAAGCCTTCGCAAAGGAATCAGGAACTTTTCCATTCGGCCAATTGAACACGAATTCATGCCGAAAGGAGCTCTTAATACTTATAAATATGAATTAAGAATAGCAAAAAAGTTATTTTGGAGACTTGTTTGTGGGAAGATCGAGGGAATCTCCATGACTACTTCTTCTTCTTTATTTGGCGCTACAATCCGGGGTGGACCTGGGCCTCCACCTGGGTGCGCCACCTTAAACGCGGGCGTCCTCTGTTACGTTGTCGGAGTCGAAGAGTTTTTCGGGCCGGAGCTGAGTTGTCCTAAAGCTCTAAATGGCCTAGCGATCTTAGGCGTTGTATCCGAAGACGACTGACTAGAATGATGTCACTGTACTGCCCGTAGAGTTTGTGGTTGAATCCTCTCCTCCAAAAACCGTCAACGCAAACAGGAACAAAGATCGCACGCAGAGCTTTTCTCCCGAAGAGACTAACGACTTCCTCATCCGCTCTTGAGATTGTCTATGCCCCCGCGCCGTACAGCAGGACTGGGATTATCAAGGTCTTGTGTAAGGTCAGCTTGGTCCTTCGAGAGATGGCTCTACCTTCCTTGACCACCTCGAAACAATACCAATATGTCGATGTTGTTTGTCCTTTCGTTTTGCCCTCATTTCCGCTAGACCTTTTTGAGCTGGTTCCGCTTCAATGCCAGCAAACTCCTCATTGACGGCTCTCTGTGTTCTGCCAATCACATCAATGTCATCCGCGTATGGTACTACAGTTGTATGAAGTTCTGGAAGATCGCGCCTCTACTGTTGGCGTGTGAGTCTTGCACGATATTCTCCAGGATGATGTTAAAGAAGTCACATGACAGCCAGTCGCCTTGCCTAAAACCTTTTTTGACATTGAAGGTCGCGGCGAGTTCGTTACCGACCTTGATGGAGCAGCGAGAATTTTCTATCGGCATCTTGCACAAAACTAGATATGGCGTTGTACAGCTCATACCTATGCATGCTGTCATATGCGGCCATGAAATCTACAAAATGGAGGTGGGTGTCGTTTTGCTGCCGTAATGTGAAAATCCGGTCGATGGTGGACTTCCCTGGCCTGAAGCCACACTGATATGGACCTATCAGGTTATTTATAAACGGCTTCAGGCGTGTTCACAAAACGGCAGAAAAATCTTGTCTGCGATGTTCAGGAGACTTATCTCTCTATAGTTGGCGCAGTCAAAGGGGTATCCTTTCTTGTGGATCCAAAACTTCCAGGTACATACAAAAATTCTAATGCAAAGGGCGGATGGTGACTGGTCCACCTCCAACTTGGAGAGGGCCTTCTCATTAACACTCATTTCACGGCGATAATTCAGAGAATCTCACTAGAAATTAAAGCAGTCAAACTCAGTCACCTTAGAGTGACTAACACTACTGTCATGTTGGCCATTAATCCTAGAAAATGGCAGGAGCAGACGACGTGTACATGGTTGCAGACCTCATATCTACGTTGGTCAACATCTTCGAAGGATAATTTAATTTTGATCGTGTGCCATGGTTCTGAAAGAAGACCTTCATTCTGGTTTTCATTCCAAAGACAGGAAAATGATCGCACGTCAAACCAAAGAATCCAGGACCCATAAGTCATTCACCCCCTTCCTAAGGCATAAGATTTGTTTCCACGATCAGCGATATTATGAAATTGGTAAAATGGACTAGCGAATGCGGATAAGAGGCTAAGCTGGAAGCCCATTATCCAGGATTATATCAAAACGGCTACTGCTATTAAAATAGGATGCAAATCGGGGTCCCCGGCTATTTTTATCAGTAGTCAGGGCTATACTGTTGTATGGTGTCGCGATTTGGTTGACTGCGCTCGAAAAGAACATCAACCTTCAACCGCTCGACAGAGTACAGCGGATGGCAGCCGTTTACATACTCCTCAACCTAACAACCACAGAACTAGTCGGTAGGCAGATATCAGGTAATACATGGCACTGTGGGGCAAAACTCCCCAAAAACTGGAACCAGTTCTTTTGCTGGAAATGAACCAGGGCTGTAAGGTACTACACTTTTATCGGACTTCTGTAAATTATAGTACGACGGTAATTATACTTGAAAAGAATGTGGACCAGTGGTACTTGTTTTTCTTTACTTTTATTCGTCACAAGTAATAGTTTTTACGTAATTAAGTAAAGAAATAAGTACTTAAGTACTTTACCAGTATTTACAAGTACGTTCAAGTAAATACTGTACTTGAAAGTAGTGCTCATGTAATTGAAAGTACTGCACAAGTACTTTAAACTAATGCTCAAGTACTTTAATAATAATTACTTGTACTTGGTTCAAATAAACTACCAGCATCGAGACTGAAGTGCAAGTACAATTCCAGGTATTGGCACTGGTACTTGCACTTGTACAGTATTTTGTACAGTGCTTTTTGAACAAAGGAAACTTATTGTATGCGTTAGAAATCCTTTATATGTAAAAAACACATGATTTAATTTCTGTTTCTACTTAAAAATTAATAGTTCCAATATTTAAATAAATAATCCAAAAATGTGTTCACATTTCTTTTGCAATTGTTTTTATACATAAGCGAATGGAAAATATTACATACATAAACAAATGACTTAATATAGATAAAAGGTAATCAATAATAATCATTGCAGTTTTTGTGTACTATATCATGCGTTTGTGAAACTTAATCAATAGTTTGATTAATCTGATGTACTTCCAATGTATTTATTTCTCGTGTCTTGTGCTTCTTCAAATAATTGTGGATAGGTAGAAGAGCAGCTGAAACAACATCCAAATAGTGTATCAAGATTCAAGACCAACAAGTTCAGCTATATGAAAATGCAAATATATCGATATCTAATTATAGTATAGTAAAAAGTAAGATAATTAAACTACACACCTAAGGCTTTGGATTCCATGTCTCGGTTATGTTCCATCACGATTTTTAACAAAAATAAAGTACTTTAAAACCAGAACTTTCTGTTCATATTTGCATTTCACTTTCGCAATCGTAGTAATACTGCAATTTCAAATGCTTTCCAAAGAGTGGGAGAGCATGCAAATGATTTAAATGAATGACCATACGATATGATATGTTATCCAATCAGATACCTGCAAAACACTACCATAGCTTTTATTTAATTTTTTCAATTGTTTCAAATTTGTTCGGTGTTCTGCCCCACTCTGCGGCTATCATGCTGAGATCATTGCATATCTGGAAAGATTTCCAGTCTTGACATTCAAGGCTCCTCAGTAGATATGGTTCTACACCCATAGACACTGTGCTGATGATAGCGCATCTTTTCTCCGCATCTCCCTGACTTTACTGAGAGTCTGAACGCCATACGTTGGATGCTACATTGCGAATTTTCCCAATTGGATCGAAGACGGATGCTGTAAATTAAACGCTATATTCTTTAGTTTGATTAAATATAATAAAACCTTTATTGAAATGAAGATCATTATTAATTCATTCAGTTCAGTAAAACTAAAACACAAGCTCCAAGAAAGTTAGGTTAATACTGGCTTAACATTTCTATGTTTTATGACATTTGATGAGCTGACTTCGTGTTTTTACTTTAGAACATATTCCCAATACATCCCTCTACTTTTGGCATTTGATAACGAAAGTTAATTGCAATAGGTTAGGCCCCAGGTTTGACTGTCCTTCCATACCAGGTTTTATATGTTTGGTATGAAATTGTGATCCCGTCAGTGACTGATCGTGGACCTTGGGATTTAATGTAGGGCTAATTTGGGTGCGTGGGCTTGGTGGTGTGAAAGAGTTTGTTTACTATAGGGCTGGTACGTTTTTAGGTGGTTTTGTTTTTGGGGCTTAAAAGAAATTAACACGACGATGTCTTTGACCAGTAAGAGGATTTATTTTACATGTACTTGTGTTTTATACATGTTATAGAAAAATGTAACGCACATATAAAAAAAAACATTTATTTCTTAAACCAAGTAATTTAAAACATTTAACATGTTTTATTTTTGATAAGTTCTTCGTAAATACATCTGATATCATTCTACATGAAGGGGTATAACTAAGTATAAATAAGTAAAGAATGATAACCGATATCAATATGCTTGCTTCAGCTGTTGTACACTGGGTTTTTCACAAGCGCTTTAGCACTCAGATCAGATCTTCGCAAATAAACAGCTTCTCTCGACGCTGCTGACAGAGCCATGGGAACAATAATGCCGCCCCAATCAGTATCAACAAACCCATTCAGCTTTCCTTTTGTCCCCTGTAAATAAGTGTAAGATCTTGTGTGTAAAGTACCTTAAAATGTGCTTTACTGTGTGTTTTACGATGTTCGGCATGTGCATTGACGTTAAACTGTGACAGTTTATTTACCGAATAAAGTATATCGTGTTGATATGCCCAAATATAAATGGTATTCTGCCTTGTCGACTTTTACGTAATCAGGGACGCCGAAACTCATTACAAACATCTGTAAAATGGATCCAAAGGCGTATTATTCTTGCGGAATTGGATCATTCCATTACGTATAAACTGATGTCATTCAGTAATATTTGCATCATTTGTTTTATTTATCTCCATCTAGAAAAAGATTAACGGCTCCATTATCGGCAACTTCAAATTGGCTACCTATTGCCCTTGACCTAAACTGCGATGATGCTAACTTCTCGTTTTTTTTAGATATGTAGACACACGAGTCTTATTACACTGCTTGAAATCCATCACCTTTAGTGCTTTATCCAATTTCGAGTACTACTCTTGTCCGGCTTGATTCAGCCCATAAAACGCCTTCTCAATTTGCACACCTTTCCTTCACTCCCCTTGCCAGGAAAGTGTTATAGTTGGCTCATGTATATATTATAATTATTGAATATGATATTATATTATATAATATCAATTTGGATCTCGATCTTATTCCTTCGGTCATTACCTAAGTTTCATGGCCATAGGTGCAAGTTTGAACAAATACTGAGCTGAAAATCGCTTTCTTGGCTTTAAAAACGAAATTTTTATAATATGTGCTTCAAGCTCCTCAAACCTTTGTGAAATAGATTGAATCGATAGCATAAAGTTTTTTTTCCATGCTGAGATCAGAAGGAAACATTTCTGGAAATGTATATTAATATGCTCACTTAAATGAAGATCTTATTAAATGTTTTATCTGAATGCGTTTCAACCAAAGTTATTTATTATTTTCTAAAACCTTAACAATCGCTAGCAAATAAACGGACGGACTTTGCAACCCGGATTACGCATTTCGCTCACCTTATTTGTTGGATTTTTATTTGTAGTTCTGTAGGAAATTGTGCTTGTGCTTGTTGTGATTGGTATTTTGCGTGAAGAGATATATTGCTTGGTGTGTGAAAACAAGAAGAACTATCCCTATCTTACTTATTTTCCTTTCAACCCAATCTGCCAATTGATTAAATTTCATGTATGAACAGAAATAAATTCTGCGCGTTTTAGATAATTATTAATTGAATGCATTATTCGGACACGTATTCCAATGGAAATTTGTGAGTGCTTGTTTAAGAAATTATCTTGGAGGATGACTTGGAGGATTTTGTGTGTGAATGGTTTTTTGTGTAAACAGAGGAAATGATGAAAACATTTATTTATTTAGGCTTCAGAATGCGACCTTTAGAACATTGGTGCCCTGTGCATTTGCACATCCTGTACATATGGTAGGTACGGCTCTGAAGACAATTATAACAAATTTTCAGTCTTCAGCAGTTTTTTTTATATCAAAGGGTGCATAATACATAAAACATACAAATACTTATACTCACAATCATATCGATTTTTCATATACTCACGATCATGCAAAGTTCCGAAAACTTTTCCGTATGGAAATTCCAGGTGAGAATTTTATTAAATGCTTCACAATTATTCGAGTAAGTGATTGGTTAGAAAATTCGCCCTGTAATTCGAAACTCTGGCCGTCTATGATAATCGTTCGGTAGCATAGGTTGGAAACGATTGCAAACCCACTACGCCATATTGTGATTTGCATCACTGCGAAAGATATGTGGGTGTAGCTTCATGAGCATGAAGCATTTCTTCTCTGCATGAGATTCAACAAACAAAGATTAACAAACTTTGGAAAACTTAACGTTGCGTTTGGTAATGAAGGAAGGAAGAAAGCTTTCAATCCCTTTAATTCCAGGTACAAGCACTTCAGCTTTAATCATTTACCAGCCTGCAAGATCTTTCAGATGTATTGAAGGGGAAGATTGTGTCCAAGAAAGTTTCCTCATCATAAGAGTACAAATGGAGGACGAGGATTACCAATCATCTGCTGATGAGGAAGATACAATATAATTAGATCTTGATCCGTATAATTCCATTCGCTTAAAAAATAGCGAAAAAGGAAGGAATCTGAACCAGGAACCTGTAATATTGTCGAAAAGCGTGCATTTTTTATGTATGAAGAGCCACAAATGACACAGTAAAAGAAGCCAATCAAACTTGGGATCTACTACCTCGTCCAAAAGAAAGAAAACTTGTTTGGAATAAAGGGGTATGGAATAGACTACGGGGAAACCTAGAGTCCGATAGCAAAGTTTACTTTCATCAGATCTATTTCTGCCATTGCAACCAACGATGGACTAGTTTTGACACAGTTTGATGTTAAGTGGATATCTATATAACGGAGGAGATCTACATGCCAGAGGGATTTGAATGATACAATGAAGGTCTGTAAGTTCCGAAAAAGTTAAGTTAGGTTAGTTCATGTTTAATTTTAAGTTTTTTTCATTCATTTCTTCTCAAATCTATAATGCTAGTTTACATGTACATATAACAAGTCTTGCATTAAAGTTCGATCTAGACTAGCAAATCGTATTTTATATTAATTATATCAAAGACCGTATAATACCAAGATAGTGCACGCCATACAAAATTTCGTTTCTGTAATTTTACTCGGGGGGTTCTATAATAAGACCCCAAGCTTTTTCTTCTCTCAAAAGCTCTGTTCTTCTTAGGGCTTTGCAAGATTGCTGCAAACAACAACAACAGTGAAACTCATTTTGCTCTCTCTTCTGTTTTGCTTTCTTCTTGTCTGGATTCTGGACTCTGGGGTTGCTAAGATGGAAGATATGCTTATGCACAAGTATACAACTGTCACAAGCAACAATTTTGCGCACAGAGAAGTAAGGAATCTCAGGAGGTTCATAAAAAAGCTCCTTGAAAATTCCATCTACCTCCGCAAGATGCTCACTTGTTATGCGTATTGAAGTCAAACTTTTTAATTTTTTTATTTTATTGTATATTATATTAACCTGTGTTGTACCACATTATGTCATTAGCTAGGCTAAATTGATCTAAATCGGTCAATAAGTTCAGAAGCTTGATGTTTATAATTTAAGCAATCTCGAATGATTTTGTTGTGAAACCCTTCCGAAGCAGAGAATTGAAATATTGTATTTGCTTTGGGTGAGTGTGAGCACGCACACACACATACATAGCTGTTTTTTTTTAAATTTTTCTTCATTTTTATTTATCAATTCATTGCGTATTTGCTTACATACTAGAAAAATTCTTAAGCTAGTTGGAGGAACAATGATTCTATTTTAACTTACTGGCCCTCGGTGGGCACTCTAAGCTAAACTTAATATTAAACTATGTCTTTCGACTTAACCTAACAATGCCTGTTTAAGGAAATGAAAATCAATTTCAATGTACAACTTAATATTAAGAAAAATTGCAAAAAACTTAATAAATAAACTGTTTTATTAAAAAAGTATATACTACCTTAAAAATAACTTACACTAACATCGAACGTAAGCTAAACTACATACATATGTATAAGTATATATATGAAGAAATATACAAATGTATACCCATATACTGTTATATACAATGTATTAACATAGGTACACTGCTGTACGCATGTGTATACTTTTTTTATATTTTTTTCGTATTTATTTTTGTTTTTTTTTTTTGCATTTTCGTCTTAAAATCTACCTTACACTGCACTAGACTATGTAGGTCGGCCAAAGGTTGCTGCTAATAGATTTGCATCTAATTCGCTGCAAGGCATTGACCCACTGCTCCCACACGCAGATCCGCACTAACCTTTCTACCCAGGGTTCCCGCTCCCCAGCCACCATAATTTTCGATGCTGTGTTGCAACATCCCGTATATGCCACCTTGAGACCGCCATCCTGAACCGGAGGAGGTCTTTCTCAGCTCGTTGTGTGACGGAGCGGTCGTGGTTGCGTTGCCCATCCACAGTTGAACGGGGGCGGTATGAAAGAGGAGCGGTACCGCATTTATGTCTTGTATCAGACCGTTTGTGTCAAAATAGAAGAATGCTTCTGAGGAGACAAAGCCGTTGTGACGTACCCTTTTGTGGTATTGGGGATTGGATCGTCGCTCTAGCAGCATGACCTCGAATCAACTTCACCAGTAAATTGTCCACTCTTATCAGGTTTGCCCTGTTGTATAAAACCTCATTGGAATAGAATTTTATGTACTGGGACTCCGGAGTTCGATAAAGGCGAAGGCAAGCCCTAGGACAAGCCCTCTCAAACAACCAAATATTTTCCATCAAGCTTGCACTCACGTTGAGCCCCACGGGACAGCCATAGATGAGGATTGTCCGGGTGAAGGCCATGTAGCAGATAATCTTCACCCTCGCATCGAGTTGGCTGTTGTAAAACAATCTCTTTGTGAGGGAAAAAGCGCCTAAGGCTCTGGGTAGAGCAGCATCTACATGTTTGTTAAAATATAGATATTGATCTACCCAAATCCCCACGTATCTGACTGCAGTCTTTCGCTTCAGTGGTTCCCCCTTTCTTCTAACATTAAGAACGTTCATTTCATTGTCGCATCCGCCGCGACCTTAAACAACGGCGTCCGGAACAGAATGGTTTCCGACTTCCGGAAGTTGATAACCAACTTCCAGTCATGCAACTTCTCATGAATAGATTGAAGTCACCCTGCATGATTGTAGTCATTTATGCCTAGCCGATTGAGCTTTTGAAAAAGACCTTCTAACCATACGGTGCCAAAGGCCTTCTCTGTTGTTGCTTCTGGCTTTTGTTCTATTGGATATCCGACACCAGTTTCGACACAGCATGAATAGTGCCATGCCCGGATTTGAAAGCGAATTGGTTATCCGGAATTATATTTTTTGTCCTTAGTTCAGTTGATCAGAGTTCTATTGATCATCTTATCGAATACCTTGCTGATGTTCGGCAGGAGACGAATTGACCGGAGGTTGCAAGGATTCGAAGAATATTTTCCTCTCTTGGATATGGGTTGCACAATCGCAGTTTTCCAATGCTCCGGATAGTGTGCAATATTTAGAGCATTATTAAACAGGATAATGTACATTTTAACCACTTCCGACGGGCGGTGCCTTAACGCAATGTTCGAGATCTCGTCGACTTCCACCGACTTTTTTTCATTACTGATTCGAAGACCGCTTGGAGATCCGTCTTCGATATGAACGGAGGATGAACCCCTTCGTCAGCGATGACATTATCTGCCATATTATCATCATTGAACACGACAAAGCCGGTGGTCTCAGACCGCCATTGTTGCATGTCTTTTCGAAGTTGAGAGTTGCTAGCCATTACGCAGGTATCTAAGTCATGATTCGGGCAAACACTCTCGCTCACCTTATACACTTCCTGAAAGACCGCGCTAAGACGCTCTACTTTTATCGGTTATCGTCAAGTACGGCATTATCTGGATTGATACCTGTTGTAGTCAGTATGCATTCGTTGTCCGTCGTTCTGGGAAGCATAAGACACAGAAGATCGCTATTTTTACTACGGAAGAATTAGTTTATTTGCGCGAACATGCTCGGGTTGTTGGATCTTACAAGGCAAATCATGTTGTTCCAGCGCGAGTTTACAGATATTCTACAATTTTGAGCAAAGTCTGTACGTTCTTAATGAGCGATTTCAGTGTCCTAACTTCCTCACTTCCTCAGTTAACCGCCTGTACAAAGTTTTTTATCTTGTTTAGGAGTCTACTTTTTTGTTGGTGGAGTGCGCCAATTGTCGCATTGCGGTATATGTTTTGGTTGCTTGTACGTACGTACCGTGGCATCGTACTGCCCATCGTTCGCTTAATTGTCTCGTCCAATTGAATAAGATACATGACAAACTATTTTTTTGACAAGTTTCTATTGGACGGTATGTGAAGAGCGTTCGAAGAGAGTGCTCGCATCATTTATCTGGAGAAGCGTGTTCATCGGGCCCTACTTTAATTGTAGGGGTACGTCTGATCAAACTCTCCTAGTTCCACAATATCGTTCTTCGATATTATTTCGGCACTGAGTCACAATGGTCACTGACATACACGAATGTGTTCAAACAGTATACAGTTTGTGCGTTTGTATCTGTTCGCTGTAGTCTTGCGTCTAACAGCAGGAGATCCAGGTACGAGCCGCTTCTGCGATAGGACGACATGTCTTTTGCTTTCAAATCGAGTCTATACTCGACCTTGTGCAAGCTAAACCAGCGATAAAGTTGGTCCCCTCTGCGATTGGGAACCATGTTCCCTCAATATTCATGGTGGGCAAAATGAAATAATTCTCCTCCGAGTCCAGCCTTAGGCATCGGAAGAGCGAATCGAGCTCTGATATAGGCGGACCGACACCGCAAACAAACTCCTCCCGCTTTTTTTTTTATAAAGATCGCACCACTTGAATTGGCCGGTCTATTTTTATAATATTATAATTACCGTGCTCCAATTTGCCTCTCTGAGTTAGTTTGGTTTCATCAGCAATGGGCTTTTTATCAATGAATTTGCATTCACTGCAAGGATCTTATGATTAATTTTTTTTTTTAGTATGTGTTTTTAGTTTTACATTGTCATCGCTATTGCACAATTTACAGAGATTTGGTTAAATAACCTTGCTACTGACAATTTGTTAACAATCTATATAAGAATTAATTATGTATGGCAGAGGAAAACCTGATAACAAAACCCTCTATACAGTAAAACAAAAATACGTAAATATATGAATGCGATTACAAATGCACTTAGAATGGGAAGGTGGTGCTGTTCTTCCTTGATTTCAAGTTATACACTTAGTAAAATAAATATATACATTTTTAATAAAATAAATAAATTATTAATTAATTAAATAAAAAAGCAACTCAATAAATAAATAAATAAATCAATAAAATAAAAAATAAATAACTAAATAAATCAATAAACAGATCAACAAATAAATAAATAAATAAGTTAATAAATAAATAACAAAAAAGATAAATAAGTATATATATATATATATGTTAGTAAATAAATAATTAAATAAATAAATTAATAAAAGTATGAATAAAGGCGTATTATGCATCATTATATAAACGTGAAATCAAGTAATTGTCAGATTGATTGCAAGACAATTTATGTCGTCCGAATAACTTCATCAGTCTTATAGAAACTCTTTCAATATAAGAGACTTCATGAAGCTCATCAGTCGAAAAATGCCACGGTAAGTTAAGCATCATTTTTAACAGCTTATTCTGTGCGATTTGTAATTTAATTATGTGGGTCTTTTCACAATGGCTCCATACAGGGGAACCATAAAACATGATGGGTTGAAAAATTGTTTTAAAAATAGTGAGTTTATTTTCTATACTTATCTTAGAATTCCTATAGCTAAGTTGACTTTTTTAATTGTTTCCTGGACATGAAAACTGAAGCTTAAGGTCATATCCAGATATACCACAAGATATTTAGTACTTGATTTGCAATCTGATTCAATGTTGTTCAACACTATTCTGTGGCTTGGCAGGAAAAAGCTTTTTCTTTTTCTAGTAAAAAAAGACAGTCTTTGAAGCATTTAATTTAATTTTTCTTTTATTAAGATATGTTTCTACATCATTTGCGCCAGATTGCAATTTCGTTACAATGTTGCTACCCAACGTATCTGACGCAAAGATGCATGTGTCGTCCGCAAAGATTGCAGATCTTATAGGAACTCTCCGTCCGCGCAGCCATTAGGACTGTAGACGTGGTGGGTTCTGCAGGAGCGCCAGAATTTGGCCGACCTGCTCCTCTAACCGAGCCATACGTTTTTCAATGGACGCCATTCGTGTGCTTTTGGCACTGGGGCTTGTGGCACAACTTTCGGTAGTTGCTGTTCTTCCGTGCTACTCTGGGCAGACGGTTATGGCTGCTTCGAGCGGAATTTTTACTTGGGCTGTTTCTGCAGAACCATTTGCGATTTCCGCTTATGGATCATAGGACAACCCCGAAAGTTGGCTGTGTTCCCCGTGTTCCCGCAGAGTACACACTTTAGCTGCCTTTAGTCAGTTGTTCCCTCTTTCCTCAGCGGACAGTCCTCAGCCTTGTGCTTTTCACTGCACTTCACGCATCGAGGCTGCATTCGTCAGTTTGACGCGGCGTGCCGAAACCTTTGGCAGCGAACGCATTGGAGAATGCCATCGCTCCTTCGTATGATCTCCTATATGCAATCCCAGTCCTCTAATGTTTCGATATCATATAGATACGGGGCTTGCTGTGTGGTGTCATCTCAATAATATAAAAGGGAAGTTTCTGTCCCTCCCTCTTTGCCTTTGCCATCACAGCATCAAACGCCACCAATGCGTTTATGCTATGTATATTTGTTTTATATTTTTTTGGAGCTTTTTGTTTTTAATTATTTTTTTTTCTAAAAAACTATGTAAGCTTGCCACTATGGTCAACTATCTGATCCTGTGGAAAAGCTTGCTGTGGCGGAGGCTGGTTTTGGTGTAACCACCAGTAAAATTGCCGTTCTTTGGCAGACTCTTTCCTATTTCGATCGGGAATCGCTCTACCGAACCGCAGGAGATCCTCGTGTGTGCGAACGACATCTGGTTCGTATTGGAGTCGCCTGTCCACTGTTCGGCGGACGACTTGGAAGATGATAGGACATCCTTGTGGAGCCTGTATAAGGCCAATTGTGTCTATATAAATGCATGCTTCGGGAGGAATAAAGCTGTTAAAGTGCACTCTTTCATGGTACATAATATTGGGGTAGTAAGCCCCAAGATCCACAAGAAAGGAAAGGAAAGGAGAATTCTCGTTGCTCCATCAAGGTCGGTTCTAGGACTTTTTCAACATTATTCTTGAGAAGATCGTGTAGAATCCGTACAACTGCTAGCATACGCGGATGGCATTGACGTGATTGGTCGAACACAGCGCGTCGTCAATGAAGCGTTTGCTGGTATTGAAGCGGAGGCGACCAAAATGGGTGTAGCGGTGAATGAGGGCAAAATGAAATATGCATATATAATACATCGACGACTTGGCCAAAACGTCACCATAGGCAGCTGTAACTTCGAGGTAGTGAAGGACTTCGTCTACCTCGACTCGCAAGTGAACAGCGGCATGAGCCTAGTCAGCTGTCTACGGATTCAACGCCTAAGATGACTGGGCATGGACAACACTGCTCCAGCCCGAAGAGTCTTCGACTCCGAACCAATGGGACAACGCAATAGAGGACGCCCACGGAACCGATGGCGCACCCAGGTGGAGAAGGACCTCAATCGACTTGGTGTGCGCAGTTGGAGACAGTTGGCTAACGATCGTGCCGGCTGGAGAGGCTTACTGATTGAGGCTCAGGTCCACCCCGGACTGTAGTGCCACCAGAAGAAGAAGAAGCCCCAAAGATCAGATTGCTGGAAGAGGTCATAGCTCGTGTAGTGTGCCTTCTGATCAGCTTAATAATAAAATTATCTACCCTGTTCAAGTTTGCCTCGTTGTACAGGACCTCGTTAGGATAGTACTTTTTGAATTCAGACTCGGGTGTTCGATACAGACGGAGACAGCTCCTAAGACACTGCCTCTCGAACATTCTCATCTTTTCGATCTGGGAAGGACTCACATTGAACCACAATGGACATCCGTACACCATAATTGGCCGTACCAGGGCCATGTAGCAAATTACCTTCACTCTGGTATCAAGTTGGCTGCTTGCCGCAGCAAAGGATTTTCTGGCTTTCGTCAGAGCAAAATCTATATGTTTGTCAAAATACAGATATTGATCCAGCCAAATGCCAAGACCAACTACACTTTTTACAGCTAAAAACCGACCATGCGGGTCAACTATGCCTAACTTATGCCAGTTTTGGCACAAATCCTGTAGTGCATTGTACAACGGGTCCGGAAAAGACTAGTTTCGCACTTCTGGAAGTTGATAAGCAACTTCCAGCCGTCGCAAAATGGCTGGATTTTCTCGAAGTCACGCTGCAACAAGATGTTTATTACCTCGACCTTCGGACCTGATCTGTGCGCAACTATGTCGTCGGCGTACGCAATTAAGTGCGGCATGGTACCTATAAGATCTGCAGGGAATATAGAAAACAAGATCGGGGAACCGATGGCCCCCTGTTGCAGACCGTTTTTAATGTTAAAGACCGTAGTGGAAGTTACGTCACCATTTTTAACAACGAACTTTCTACCTGTTATCATGTCAAAGACCATGTTTAGCAATGGTTTACTTATGCCAGGCCTGACCAGCTTGAGGAAGAGGCATTCCAACCAACGGTGTCTAACGCCTTCTCCAAGTCAATCTGACAGACACATGCAATGATATTTCTTTTTATTCTATTGTATGTGGGACACTAGTTTTGACGCGGCATGAATGGTATCATGCCCCGCTCGGAGTCCAAACTGGTTATCCGGTATGTTTTTCCTTGCATCAACGCATTGCTCCAGAACTCGAATGACTATCTTTTCAAAAACGTTGCTCATGCAGGGAAGAAGACTGATCGACCGAAGATTTTTCGGAACGGACTTATCTTTGTCCCGTTTAGGGATCGGTTGAACAACAGCTGTTTTCCAGTGCATGGGGTAATGTGCATTACTCAGCGCATTGTTGAACAAGGTTGTGTAAGTTTGGCCACTACGGGGGGAAGATGGCGAAGCACAATGTTCGGTATTCCATCGATTCCCACTGACTTTTTCTTCTTCAGTGAGTGGAAGATACCCTGGAGATCTTCTTGCGAAATCAAGATGTGATTCCCATCATTGGCGACGGCACTATGTGCCATGTTCTCGTCATTGAACCTGGTGAAACCTGGATTCTCTGATCGCCATTGACTTATCTCATTGCGGAGACAGAAGTGGTTTAGCAGGACTCTGTTCTCCAGATCGTGATTCGGTCCACTAACCTCGTTGACTATATCGACTCTCTGGAACACTGCACCAATAGCTTTAACCTTCTCCTATGGATCTTCGTCCGCGCAGAAGTCATTGTCTAGCACCGCCTCATCTGAATCGATGCCAACTGAAGTCATTAAGTGTTCGTTGTCTGTCGTCGTGGGAAGTCTAACGAATTGAATGTCGGTTTGATCCTTCCTCCGAAATATTTTATTTACTTGCGGGAACATGGCCGGGTTGTTGGAGAGTACAGCCCAAATTTTGATGCCCCAGTGCAAGTTTATAGCCAAGCTATAGTTTATACGAATTAACTGTTGGAGGTTCTTGATCTCCGACTTACGCGTTTTGCGGATCTGTGATTCGCCTGTGCAGGAGTTTGAGTCTTGACAGCAGCCTACTTTTGTGCACGTGAAGTGCATCGATGGTAGCATTTCGATAAGCATCGCTGTTATCGATTTGTACTACCTTCGGAATTGTTTTGCCTATCGTACTTTTAAGTACGTCGTCCATTTGTATAAGGTACCTGTCAACCTCTTCGTTCGTCAAGTTTCTGCTTGTCGGCGGATTGATCCCACTCGAACGTAGACAAGCGTGGCCAGCGGACCTTATTATAACTATAAGGGTGCCTCTGGACATACTCCTCCAGTCCTTCCACCTCGTTCGGGAGCTGAATAACTGCGAAGAGCCCGCAGTGATCACTCTCGTACTCAACAGCAGTTAGACAGTTCCGTGTGCGTCTTTCCACGTCTAGTATAGTCAGTCGTTTGTCTATCAGCATCAGGTCCAGATAGGACCCGCTTGGTCCTAAGCTGTTGTTGTGTGTACATGCATAGATCAAACATTTTTTTTGTTTTGTTTTTGTTTGATAAAGCGTGATCATTCAGGAAGATCTTTCCTGTCTCTGAATGTGATTTCCTCCACCCGAAAAACCGTGAAAAAGAGAGGTTTTACCAAAAATATGCAGATGCACTCTCTTGGAATTATATAATAATAATAATATGGGTGGCGGGCCAGTCCGAGGTGGACCTGGGCCTAGCTTCTCAGCAACCACTTGTGTTGTGCGTGCTATTGTTCTTTCACGAGTGGAAGGGACCTACAGTTTAATGCCGACTCCGAACGGGGAATTTGAGAAGCTTTTTCTAGACAGGAGTAATCTTTGAGCATTGTCAGTGACTCGAAAGAGGTGGAGCCGTGAATTATGATAGTTGGTAAATTCGGGTATCGAACCTGGCACTCTCTGCGTAGGAGTCGACGCACTTACCCACTACGCCACGGGGACCCACCTTGGAATTATATGGTCATTGTTTATATACAATGGAGAAATATGTAGAAGAATTTTAACAAAGTTTTACGGTCTTAAGCAAACATCCCGCTATTTGAACCAGAAGTATACTGAAGTTCTCAAGGAGCTTAAGCTGAGACCGAGCAAAATTATCCCTTTCTTATTCCTCCACTATATGCGAATAAATATTTTGTTTCGTGTTCTTGGATGAGCACCCATTTGTAATAAAGCAGAAACTTTGAATCGATTTAAAACGATTTATTTTTTAATGATAATTTCTTCAACGAAATCTCGTTTAAAATTAACATACTTAAAATTATTTGTTCTTCTCTTTATCTCCCTGTGTGTTTTACGACCTCTGTGGTCAAAAAGTGCAACAGTCCTTTCTTTTTAAATTTAGTGGTGACATCTTGTGTCATCTTGAAGACTACATCGCGCCCCTGATTGTGTTCATTGTGACCATCTACTCCTCTATTTAGTGACCCGAATATATGTCTCTAATTGTCCATGGACCAAGCCATGCGGTTTTAGGTGGTAAGAACTCGTGCTTGCCAAGAAAATTGATTGACCGATCCTTGATCGGTTGTGATGGCACTCGGTACTCTAAGTCATGAAACATGCTCCTGAACGTATGTTCTGACAGTTGTCTCAGGTCATCTGGAGAATCTGTCCACGATTGAAGGTTGAAGAGGACCGACTATGTCCATGAGTATGTGTTGGAATCTACGACTGGGGATTTTAATGCTGTCGGTTGGGGATTTAGTGCGTCTTCATACTTTTTTCTTTTTGACATGCAATGCCCATGAATTAATGTCAAGATAAATTTGCTGTTGATGCGGGTAGTTGTTTCACCACGCAGGAAATGTTAGAAGCAGGTATTTTATATTTTATGTTTGAATTAGTAGGGGTAACATTAATGGGCGAAACGAGTTCTTGGTCTGTGACTTGAGAATCGGCTCTTTTTATGATTCCTGGAAGGACTAGCATAATTGACGAAACATCAGGATGTGAAACACGGCCAAATGTTCAATAAACCCTTTACATATCTTATATCTATTGTGAACTTTGATGAAGTCTCACTATCGCTCTTGTGTCGAAATCTGAAGAGCTTTCGTTGTAGGTGCTGTTTTGAGCGGCTTGTGGTCCGTGAAGACACAAAAATCTTGCCCTTGAACAAACAAGTGTTGAATTGCCAAGTAAATTGCTAGGAGTTCCTTATCAAGTGCCGAATATCTTGTTTGAGTGGGCGAAGCTTTTTTCCAACCATTTCCTTTCCACAGTTGTCTAACCGCCTCGATGTCCGTTGCGATTGCGCAACGTCAACGAGCTATTTCTTTGCGAATGCAACATGACACTCTACTGACCATCAAAAATCTTTTGAATTTTTGTCTTGCAGAGTTTTGCTAGGTGATCGTAGATATTGGCAAGAGTTCCTGACAGGTGTTGTATGAAACGGTGATAATATGTTATCATGCCGATAAACCTTTGCACGATTCTATAACCTCTACCCGTTATCGAGCTGGTTTTGTTCCATCCTTTGAGATGTGGAACCCTAAAAACGATAATGTGTGGACACCAAAGACACATTTTAATGCTTTATTACATAAACCGTAGGAATTTAAGCTTTAGAAAAGAAGTTCGACATGTTTTCCATGTCCATGCTCTGATTTACTAGCGATGAGAATGTATGGAAAATTTATATTGTTATGTACAATTCATTACTTGGAATACTAATACCGTGGAACGAGGTCTTTAATATTAGATTACTCCAAACATATTCTTAGAAAACCCCCATTTGTATAAAATTAAACCACTGGCTTGGATGCATGTCACTGTGTATTCACGATTTAAAATAAAGACTCAGTTGTTGTTTGACTTTCAAAGGGATCGTGCGTTTTTCTGCTGCAAGATAAGTGGCGCAGTCGGTAGTTCGATTCCCGCGGACGTTAGCAGTACAACAGGGAACGAAACAGAAAAGTACCGTGAAACATAAGCGCATATGAACCATTAATAGTAGTAGACAAAATAGAAGATAGTTGTGCAGTAATTTCTAAACGTATTATAAATAATTCGGTTCCCGTGAAAGATGTACAGTGATTTGATTCAGTGACAATTCTCAATAAAGCCCGTAGTGTTGGCGAAAACTAAGGCAACTCACAGTTTCAGTGTCTTTGCTTCGATAATTCGATTTTTTTTGGTAAGAAGATATCAGAGCACTGCAAAAGGGAACGAAAAAGAAAAGTACCGGGAACCACAAACGCATATGAACTAGTCATACTAGCGGACAAGACAGAAGATAATTACGGACCAAGTACTGTAGACTAAGCTATTCATAAAAATAATAATTGTAAAATAAATTCAAATTAATTGTGAGTGTGTGTTATTAAAGCATTCAAAAAGAAAATTAAGACTTAAGACAAATTGAAAAATTTAATTTTGCTCTGAAATGTATGAGCAGATTTTCACCTTTCAATGGTGATTGCCCAAACTTAGGCAGTTTTATAGAGAGAATAGAAACATTAGTACCTACTATTGCGACTTTAAGACACGAAGAATACGAAATTATAGAATAACGGTTATCCTAATAGGGAGATGGATAGGGGTCAATCATCTAATAATACTGGTGAAATCGTTACCTACAGCGATCTCAACAATCATCAAATTCGAACCGATAACCTCAATTTTTCCTCGTTGATCGTTTTTTCCCGCAAATGTCATTTGAAAAAAGAATAATATTCCGCAATTTCGTTGTTTCGCGGTGGAAAAATAATCTTGGAATAGCTACTTATTCCAACTAAAGCAACATTTTTCCGCCCATGCTCTGGAAGACGATAATTTGCAAAAGGCTCATTTTCTGTCAACGTGTGGAAATTATTGAAACGAGGTATTAAAAAAAGCTTTTCGAAACCAGTAATGTAAGAACATATACGTTTAAAGACTTAACCACGAAACTCGCTCAGTAAAATATTAGAAGACGTGCCACAATGTGAGGAAGCATTGGCCGTGTTATTGGCAACGTATCGTTCTACTCCAGATGAAAACGGAATATCTCCAGCGGAAAAGTTGCATGGCCGGCCACACCGAACGATACTATCGGCTATTTTTCCGGAGCCAACACACCAAAACAATAAAACCGCATCGCAATTGCAAGTATACAATTTCTGAGCCCGTTTACATTCGTCAGTATTTGCAGGAACCGAAATGGATCGAAGCAGTGGTTACGAATACCCTCGGACGACGAATGTACTT
The DNA here is from genome assembly GCA_964034865.1 of Eristalis intricaria. Classification (NCBI taxonomy): domain Eukaryota; kingdom Metazoa; phylum Arthropoda; class Insecta; order Diptera; family Syrphidae; genus Eristalis; species Eristalis intricaria. The sequence goes on along the minus strand of OZ035873.1, from coordinate 60,114,653 downwards.
AGTGGAGACTAAGAATGGAAAAAACCCAGATGCGTCATTGCAATAGTCAAAATGCCGCAAGGAATCTTGATTGTTTATAGTCACTTATATGTCCACTTCAGGCGAATATCTCCGATCATTATAACTCCGCGGATTCTCAATTTTTAACATAGCAGATGCTCCAGCAACAGCAAGATGATGACTCGGAACTTTTCATGTATCCAGCAGACGAAAGTCCTTATGTTGATTTGAGTTCTTCACTTTCGCTCTCGTAGCTACGTTCTTCTGTCACTTGTCAAACTGGAGAAACAATCAACACGACACCCCCGACGGTCCGAAAAAAACAAGTTCATTTCGTTCCAAATTAAACATGGGGTAGCTGATGTAAGCTTTACCTAAAACGAACTCAACAATCATCATTTCGAACCGATAACCTCAATTTTCCTCGTTGATCGTTTTTCCCGCAAAAGTCACTTGACTTTTCTTTTAGCGATATTTTTTTTTAAATAAGGAGATAACATATCGTTTACCAACGAAATACACCATACGATCAAAACTAAAAGCAATATTCCCATTTATAATAAATTATAACGTTACCACGAAATACATCGAAGAGAAGTCGACAAACAAATCACTGACATACTGCAACAAAACATAATAACACACAGTAAGAGTCCGTTCTATTCCCCTATTTGGGTGATACTATATAATAAATAATATATATATAAAAATTGATAAATTTGGGAAACAAAAATGGCGAATCGTTGTCGATTAACGTAAGCTCAACGAACAGACATCGACGAACTATTCTATTCGAAATTGGGTAAATGTACTTAGTAAATGTACCTTGCTAAGCGGTTTCACTCCAATAGAGATGTTACCCAGAGATCGCGCAGAAACAGCATTTTTTATTAAAAGTGGCCGCTTCTAAAGCGCAAGCTACTTTTCAGCGTCTTATGAATAGTGTTCTTACGGAGTTTATTAATAACATCTGTGTTGTCTACATGGATGACATCCTGGTATTTTCCACTAGCTTTCAAGAATATTTGCTGTCGTTGAGGAACATTTTGCAACGGTTACGAGAGGCAAACTTAAAAATTCAAATAGATAAATGCTAGTTTACGGATTAGTCTACTGACTACCTTGGTCATGGTATGAAGCCGAATACAAAATAAGTGGAAGCTACTCAGAAAATGAAGCTTCCTACTACTGTCAAAGAAATACAACAATCACTTGGAATCAGCGGCTACTACCATTAGTTTATCAAGGACTATGCGAAAGAAGCTTATCCTATCATTAAGTACCTAAAACAGGCAAAAACTAAATCTTATCCAGAATACATCAAGGCATTCAATAATCTAAAATCATTGCTCGCCAGTGATCCTGTACTAAAAAGTTTCAACTTTAATAAACCGTTTACATTAATAACCGATGCATCTACGTATGCAATCGGTGTTGTACTCAGCCGAAACAATCACCCAGTAGGATACGCCTCACGTTCACTAAAAAACCACGAAACGAAGTACTCGACGATAGAGAAAGAATTGTTGGTCATCGTGTGGGCTATTAAGTACTTAAGGACATACATTTACGGACGAAAGTTTATTTTACGTACAGACAGACCAAAAGCCCTTTATTTGCCTGCATTATCTTATAGAGCCTCATATGAACTTCCAATTAAACGAATATGATATGATAGGAGTATTGGAAAGGAAAAGAGAACCATTTCGCTGACGGTTTAAGCAGGAGTGTGAATTGCGAAAATAGGAATCTGGGAACAGAAAAAAAAACCACTGCCTATCGTTTTTAATAATGCTATGAACAGTGGTAGTGAACAAAATGATGATGTCAATTCTACTGACGCTACTATTCACAGTGGAATAGAAGATGAATCTCAGTACATATACATTACCGAAGAAGCAATTGGCCTCTACAAAAATCGAATTTATTTGCAATCAGAGAACAGAGAAAGAAGCTATAAAAAATTGTGAACGGAAAAAAATCAAAATCACATTATCGTAGACAACAATAGTAATCTATTAGAACTTATGAAGGGATTATTAAAAGATAAAGCAGTAACGTGTATTTATTGCAGTCATAATGTAATATGAAATTCCAGGATAATTACGCTAAAAATTTTGAAAGTAATAAAAATTTAAAACTTTTTAAGTCGAGAATTATGCTTACCGATATAACGGTCATGAAGCAAATGCTCATTATAATGAAAAACGAACATTTACGATAAAATCATGGAGGAATTCAGGAAATATTTTACGAATCCTACTACCATCCAAATTTGCCAAGGACAATTACCAAGTACATAGATAATTGCGAAATATGTATTTTGGCCAAACATGACCGACAACCAGTAAAAATTGTGTACAAAATAACAGAGACGGCGAATGTTTTCAATGGTATTGTGCACATAGACATTTGGTTTCCTTGCCGAAATATGTATTTAACAACAATCGACAAGTTTAATAAATACGCAACAGTCCATGAATTGGACTATAGAACATGGATCTCAATCCTGCAGGCGTTAAAAAAAGAATTCAATTCTTAGGCAAAATAAAGAAATCAGTGTACGATAACGAACGATGAGTTTTTTATAATGTGGTAGATCTATTCCTTAAAGAAATCGAAATACAATCGCATGAGCGATTGTATGGCACATTAAATGAGCATCTACGAATAATGAAATCTGATAAGGAACATAATCACGACCTTGATACCAACATTTTAAAAAAATAACATTTTACAACAATACCATTCACACACTTGCGCCCAATATTTTTTATAACAAAGAATTACGATAGAAATGAAATTAAGGAATTAGCAGCTATACTCGAACGGAATAAGATGAGTAAAATGAACCATCTAAATAGAAATCGCACGGATAGGTATGAACTGAACGAGTAAGAAAGGCGAAATCATATGTAACTCAACCAACAGAATAGAAAATTTAAATATCAAGAATGAATAATTATTTCTTTACGGTATGTATTTCCTTATACTCATTCTACAACTCACTTACATCTCAGGCCAGTCCATAGAAGTAATAAACATAAAGAGCGAAGATGGGTAGTCTCTCTTTCAGTTGGATCAACGATTACTAGTGGAAAATTACACTAAGGTTCTTCACATGATCAACTTAAACGAATACAAACAAGCAGTTACATCCATACAAACCAACATAGACATACTTATTCGAAATTAAAATACGATCAATACGAATTGCTAGAGAGCATGACTAAGCTCCTTAGTGTCACAGATCCAAATTATAAGGAAACGCCCAAAATGCTGGTTAATATACTTGATAGGTTCGGGATTAAAGTTATTGGCAGGTACGATGGATGAGGAGGATGCAACTGAGATATAAAACCACCTTAATAACTTAGACCAAAATTTCAAGCAAACTACAAATCAGCTAAGTAAACAATTAATTACTAACAACAAATTAATTTATAATCTCAATCAAGTAGTAGACCATGTAAATGCGCAGCAAGCTAAGATAAATGACAAATTAAATACTAGTGTAGGAAGAAATCGGAAATGATACTTCAAATTTACGCAGATATAAGCATAATTAGTAGACAAGTAGAAAGAATAGTAGATGTATTACTTATGAGTAAATTGAAAGTCTTAGCTCACAAAATTTTAACTAATAAAGAAATCACGGAATATAAAATATCTTCAACTATTTTATAGTACATCCGTTATAGTTTTATTTAATATAAAGATTCATTAATATTCGCAATAATGATAGCAAACTTTACAGAAAAAAAGTTTTTCAACGCTTTAATAATTCCATTTCCAAACAATCAGTTTAAAGAACTAGATGAAGAGATTATAAGCATTATTATATAAAACAGCAAAGATGAAATTGTATCTAAAAAAAGAATTATTTTAATTCATAGCAACACATGAATTAGAAATATTTTATAGATGAATAATGTATGTAAATTGAGACATAACAATGGAACTTCAAAAAAACAAATTGTTGCTGAATTAGTAATAACGAAAAATGTTAATGTTATCGAGATAACGCATAATTGTATTAATCAAAAAATATTTATGAATGGAAATAATTTACTGCAGTTCAGTAGATGTAAAAATCAAATAATGGACTATACATTTGAAAACAATGAGACAAATTATACCAATAGGGTTATTATTCCAACATTTCATGCAAGCTTAACGAAAATATTTAATAATATAACAATTGTCTAGTAATATGTCTAAAATAACACATTGTCTGAATCTAAATAACGTAGAGAACAGAGAGATGATTAAATATTTGGACTATAAGTTCAAATTTATACATGTTAATAATTTTGTATTCACAATCTTAAGCATACTTTTTATAATCACTGTTAGGTTTTTTGTCTTAAGAAAATTAAAAACTAAAAAGCCGTTCTTTCGGCTAGAAAATGCAAACGTAATAGAACTCAAAAATGATTTAAAAGTTGTACCGCACGCTGATCCTTTTGCAAGGTCTGCAAAAGTCTATAAGGGGGACGTTAAACGAATTCTTTAATATTAGATTACTTGAAACGTATTCCCCCATTTGTATAAGATTACACCACTGGTCTATGTGCTTGTCACTGCCAAAATGCAACCTTGCATAATTTGCAGCTACATGCACTCCAGCTCTGTATCATTGCACTCAAGATAGATAGATATTTATTTATTTTTCTTTTTTTTTGCATATTGTAACAATGGTCTTACAATGATTGAGTAATTTGCTCTAGCTTGCACAGAGATGCGGTTATGTTGAAAACCTTACCGCTGAAAATACAATTGTTTTGGTGTGAGGATATGCAGTATAATAGATTAAACCTATCTTGGAGGAAAACTATGAAAAAACCTCCATTTTAACTATGAAGCAGAAAGTTTGTGTGTCCGATCGACAAAGGTTCCGAAGTTACGAGCACTTTTTAAACGGGAATAAGATTCTCAAAATAAGGGTGGTTGCATCAATACGGTATGACACCATTTCAAGTTGCGTAGTCGTGGATATCAACCACCCCCCAGTGTGTTGTAACTTCCATATATACGCACACATTTTTCATATTTTGCTTTGGCGCTTCCATTCATTTTTTTTTTCTACGTCTCAATCGAACATATCCGAACGACTGCCTGAGTCACCAAACGAAAAGGAAACAATAAACATTTTCGCACTTCTCTTATTTTGTCATACCTAAACTATCTATTCATGTACATATACACAGCTACACACAAATCATAAAATTTCGCTGAAATTGTGAATATTGAACTTCTGAACGGATTAGCCGATTTAGATAAAATTTTAGAGCTAGAACTAATTACATAATGTGTTAGGTTAATACGCTAATTTTTTTCATGGTGGTATATTATATAATATATATATATATAATATATAATATATAATATATAATATATATTATATTATATAATATATAATATATAATATATATTATATTATATAATATATAATATATATATATATATTATATAATATATAATATATAATATATAATATATAATATATAATATATAATATATAATATATAATACATAATATATAATATATAATATATAATATATAATATATAATATATAATATATAATATATAATATATAATATATAATATATAATATATAATATATAATACATAATATATAATATATAATACATAATATATAATATATAATATATAATATATAATATATAATATATAATATATAATATATAATATATAATATATAATATATAATATATAATATATAATATATAATATATAATATATAATATATAATATATAATATATAATATATAATATATAATATATAATATATAATATATAATATATAATATATAATATATAATATATAATATATAATATATAATATATAATATATAATATATAATATATAATATATAATATATAATATATAATATATAATATATAATATATAATATATAATATATAATATATAATATATAATATATAATATATAATATATAATATATAATATATAATATATAATATATAATATATAATATATAATATATAATATATAATATATAATATATAATATATAATATATAATATATAATATATAATATATAATATATAATATATAATATATAATATATAATATATAATATATAATATATAATATATAATATATAATATATAATATATAATATATAATATATAATATATAATATATAATATATAATATATAATATATAATATATAATATATAATATATAATATATAATATATAATATATAATATATAATATATAATATATAATATATAATATATAATATATAATATATAATATATAATATATAATATATAATATATAATATATAATATATAATATATAATATATAATATAAAATATATAATATATAATATATAATATATAATATATAATATATAATATATAATATATAATATATAATATATAATATATAATAT